>CAUYRT010069322.1:0-248812 GCA_963574885.1 Lepilemur ruficaudatus | reverse complement strand
CCTAGCACTCTGGGAGGCCGAAGCGGGAGGATAGCTCGAGGTCAGGAGTTCAAAACCAGCCTGACCAAGAGCGAGACCCCGTCTCTACTAAAAATAGAAAGAAATTAATTGGCCAACTAAAAATATATAGAAAAAATTAGCTGGGCATGGTGGCACATGCCTATAGTCCCAGCTACTCGGGAGGCTGAGGCAGAAGGATTGCTTGAGCCCAGGAGTTTCAGGTTGCTGTGAGCTAGGCTAACGCCACGGCACTCTAGCCTGGGCAACAGAGTGAGACTCTGTCTCAAAAAAATAAAAATAAAAATAAAAAAATAAAAAGTGGCAGAGCTAGGATGTGAACCCAAGTGTCTTACTCTAAACTTACTGCTCTTACTCCCTTTCATTTGATAAGTCCCTTTATACTATAGAAAGTTGGCTGCTATAGCCAACTCTAAAGGAAGAGAGTTGTTCGTTATTAAAACATCTATGTGCTGAGTTGATCTGGCACTTAAAAACTTAATGTATTGTTTTCTTCTCACCACAGATCTGGAGGTTGGTGATGGTATCTCCATTCTACAAATAAGGGACCAAGTTTAGAGGAGTTCAGTGATCCTTGGGGTCTGTATAACTCCATCTTTCATGGTCTGGGCACTATTCCAAACTGTCCTCCCAGAATGATGCTGTGGGAGCTAGAGCTAGGACCTAGACCAGTGTTTCCATGTGGGAAGTCCTTCCCAGAAGTTCTTAGCATATTTATGTTTTTTGATTCCACAATTCCTAGGAAAATCAGCTAAGGAAATGAGGAAGGGTATTATAAATATCCTGTTAATACTGAAGTTTGTCATTATACAGATTTTTGGTTTAAAGAAACCCAACTTCATCGAATAAAAAACAAGAGCAGGAAACACTAACACACTAACATGCTAACATTGAAGGCTAAGAGAACTGAGATGGGGGCATATAAAAGAGAAATGGTCACCATTGAATGAGTCAGTCTTGCTTTTGGTTGTTGCCATGTCATAAGTGTGTCTGTTCCTGTCAACTGCTAATGGTTGAGTTTTTCTTGCAAATAATTTGATAAACGTAGTATACTTTATATAAATACTGTGGTATTCTATGAAGTAAACTTTGGAAGCAAAATAAATTTCTAAGTTGGCAATTTAGATACATGATTGTGTACACTATTGTTAACCTTGGTAGGATATTCAAATGTTAATTAAGTATATCCAATAAATGTTCCCTGGCATTTTCCTGTCTTTAAATATTCCCTATAAGCTACAGTTCTTTGTAAATACTACTATGCTTAATACGCCCATTAAACAAAATTTTTCTAGATACCCATAATAATGAGGAAAAAGAGTATGAAGTATTTTAAGAATTACTTATGAATTGGGGAATTTCTGAGAATAAACTCCAAAGGTAAATGTTTGTTGTGAATTTGGAAATATTAACCTAGACTGCAGAGAACCAGGCACTCTCTAGCTTAGGAGGGCCGGCCCGTGTATGGTGCTCACTGTAGAGCTTGCACTAGAACCTTGTCTTTCGACACCTGGTGCCATTCACTTTTCATTCCACTTCATTTATTTCAGCCCAGGGAATAACCCACACTACCCCCACCCTGGGCTCCCATTGTGGTTTTATGCCAAGGGCAGCGAAAAGGTTGAAGTAGAAAACAGTAGAAAGAAAGTATTAATAGTAAATGAAGGGCAGACATTAACACAACTGAGCCCTTCACTTGGGATTAACGGGCTACACTTTGCCTCTGAAACTGTAGAATTCAGTTGAACCCATGGCCTTCTCCTCCATATAGCTGACCTTTTTCCTGTCCCTTCACATCTATTTTTTTTCCTCTCCAAACTGCCCTGCATTTAGAGAAGTTTAAAGTAATAATCAGTCACATATATGAAAAGTTCCCTCCCAACCCTCGGGGAGCAGGGGGTGGCAGGATTATCACTGGCATTTGAAGGGTGAGAAAACTGAAGCAAAGGAACCTGACCAAAGTGGTACAGGTTATAACTAGCAGAGCCAGGTGTGGAGCTCACTTTGTTTCTAGAATTGTGTGCCTATGTGTACTGAGTAACGTTTTCTAGTGCCTGCATTTAAGTATTTTAACAAGGTCAATTTCATTTCCCATCTTTTACCTCTTGTTGGCCCTCAGCTGTTTTTTACCCCTGTGGATCAGGTACATATAGTAGAGAAAAGGTTCCCCATTCTTTCTGGCAGTAAGGGTGAGAATATTGCTGAGAGAATGTTCTAGACAGTGGTAAGAATGGCAAGGTGGCCAGAGGATGAGTCCCACTATTCTTCTTCCTCAACCTCCAGGAAACCCAGAGCCAATTCCTTCTGGTAATTCACTCTGGGGAAGATAGGTGATTTTTTAAAGGGAGCTTTTAAATTGTAAATCAGACACATTAATTATAACTTTAATGTAACAAATGTTATTAAAAGCAGCAATTCAAAACCATGAATCTTTGAGAAGGTGCAGAGGGTTACAGGATCAGTTGGCAGTAATGCAGCTATGGTCTGGTATGAATGAAATGCTGGGGTGGGGAGTCAGGGTCACCTGGGTAGGCCTCATGCTTCCCCAGGTAGGGAGGACACCACCTTCCCTCCTTTCCCCTCTTGAAGCCCAGAGCCCTCTGGAGCCTGTGTAGGGAAGGTGCAGCTGTACTGTAACAGGCCTTGCTCATCCTGGGCTTTCTCAGAATCTGGAAAGCAGGCCTGGGCGGCTGCTCTGTGCTCTCAAGCCAGGCAGGAAGCCACAGATTGCATCCCAGGCCCCACACCCCTGCTGGGCTGGGAGCTGGCTTCTCAGCTCCCCTTCCACCTGGCCCCAGTTGGAGGTCCCAGTGGCAGCAGCTGTGGGGCTGAGAAGGGAGAGAACTAGGCCCAAGCCAGCCTGTCCCTGCCTGGGCTGTGCCAGGGGAGCAGAGGGAAGCAGGTGGGCTGTGCACAGAGGGTAAGATCCCTTTGAAAGGCACGATGGCAGCAGAGGTTTAAGGCAGGGGGCATCTCAACTACCTCAGGGACCCGGTGAATGCTCACAGGTGAGGAGGGGACTCAGGCCTAGCAACGGAAAACCCAGCTTCTAAGGCCTGCTGTCCCCCCACCTCTCACTTTTCCACCCACCTTCGCCTTCCTGCTGGCGGCCTGCAGAACCCAGCCACGCTGGAAGCCACAGCAGCAGTTGGCAAGGCTGGTCCCCATCTGGTGCCCACCCCCCAAGTCAAGGCACTTCTGTTCATTTTCCAATCAAGTGAGTCAGTCTCTAACATCTCTGGAAGCAGCAAAAATGAGGAGTCCCCTTGCCCCTCCCAATTTTGGTTTCCCTCCAGATGAGGGAACATTCTTTGAATGTTGGTTCTAAGAATTCTATTTCTATCCCCACTGACAAAGGTTTCCCTTTGAGGGAATTGAGTGATATAGGCCCTTTAAAAATTGCAGCCTGTCCCAAAAAATGATTGTGAACTTCTGGGCAGGGCAGGGTATATGGAAAAGAGTATGAGTCCCCTGTGCTTCTCTGTGGGGCTGAAAGAAGGCAGGAGCTGAGCTCTCACACTGAGTTGCAGCACATGGGCCCTGCAGAGGGCCAAGGGAACGCCAAGGGCGGGAGCCAGGTTGGCCCCAAAGGCAATGTGTGCTGCATGTGCACATGTGGTGGCGTGGAAGCGTGTGTGGAAACTTCCATGCGAGTGGATGTGTGTTGTCTGGCTGCGTGTGTGGTGGGTCTAGGGGCGGGAGGCACGGGAAACAGTCTGGGTTGGAGCATGACATAGCTACTCTCCCTCCTCCCCTCCACTCCAGCAAAGCCAAGCCCAGGTCTATGGCAATGGAGAAGGCGTGGCCAGGGAACCAAAAACTTCTGGTACCTCCATAGCTGACACCTGCAGCCTTCACTCTCAGCCTGAATACCTGAGCCCTGGTGCCCTGCCTTCAGAGGCAGACCCAGCTCTTCTCTCTTTACATCCCAGAGTCTTGGAGTCTCTGCCCCTCACAGGTATTCATGGGACCCTTTTCCCACCCCCACCACCTCTCTCCAAGGGCAGGAGAGTGGGAGGGAAAAGCTCCGAGAGGCAGCCTCTTATCTACCTCCTCCCGTTCTCTCTCAAAGGTTCCTGTCCTCACAATGTAGTCCCTGGAAGGACTGGCTGCCCCACGGGTCAGATGTCAAGATATCCACTGGAGGGACAGTGTGCACACGTAGGATGTATAAACACACCCAAAAGGGATGAGAGAGGTTAACGGACAGAGCTGGTGACAAAGATTTGGGCCTCAGGGGAAAGGGTCACAGAGCCAAGGAGACACGAATTCAGAGGAACATGTAAACAGAGTGGGCGTGTGGAGTGTGGAGACACTGGAAAATAGCCAGTGGAACCCTAGAGACACAGGCGAAGGGGTGACGAGCCTGAGGAGGCCCTAGAGCAGAACTGGCACAGCAGAGACTCAGGCCTTGACCTTGGCCCGAGAAGCAGGCAGGTAGGCAGGCAGGGCCTTGGCCAGGCACTTGGAGCTCTGTCCTGCTTCTCTCTCCCACCCCAGCCTGGAGAAAACTGGAGCCTATGGCTTCTGCTGTCCCTCCTTTGGTTTTCAGGGCTCCTGCCCCCCCACCCCAGGGCTAGTCAGTAAGGGGTGGTCCCTTCCCACTCCACCAGGTACTGAACCTTGCCCTCAGGCGTGACTCTCCTAGCCAGCACCTGGTACTTCTCCCCACAGGCCAGCCGCCCAGCTGCACCGAAATAGTTGGTGATAGATGACTTGAGGTGGGACAAGGATGAGTCATCTTCACTAATGCTCTCAAACGTGTGGCTGTCAATGCCTTCTTCTGGCCGCTCGGGGCCGGAAGCCCCCTCTGCGCTGCTGTCCGAGGGGCAGTGTCCACCCAGCTCAGCTGCCCGCCGCTTTGCCCGCAGTGGCATGTACGCTTTGGCTGCCAGCTTCCTCTTGCGGCTGCCCACTGTCCGTCTGTATCGGGAGCGGGAGAGGACAGTGATGGGAATGAGAAGTGTGATCATAAATTCCTCTCCCTGAGCACTCGCATAGGTCCCGAGGACTGTGCCAAGCCTGGCCATGGGTTATCTCACTGGATCCTCACAGCAGCCCTGTGAGGAGGGAGACTGAGGCTACAGAGAAGTAACCAGCTGGGGAGATGCTGAGCCAGGATTCAAATCTAGGTATGTCCAACTGTGAGCCACGTGCTCTTTACAGCCAGGACCCCAGCACTGCACAAGCACAGGAGCACCCTTCCCTGATCCTCCCAAAGCCGTGCAGTGCAGAGGCACTTTTTATGCGGCCTTGTCCCCTGGAGCTCACGTGAAGCCAGATGAGTCGCATGCAGATTGGCATGGGGGTTGTGGATGAAAGGACCCTGTACCCCAGAGCCTGGACAGAGACTGACAGACATCACACACACGCACATACACACAGGCAGAGGTGTTACAGAAGTGGACACCTGAGACAAGGTACATGCCCAGGGACAGCAAGCAAGACCTAAAGCACTAGTGGAGCCAAAGAAACAGGAAGAAATAAATGAAAATACAGAGTTAACTGCAGAGAAACACAGACAGATGTCAGGAGACGGAGAAGGACTCTGAGACATACCTCTACAGGCATTATGCTTTTTTTTTTAAACCCACCTATAACCTATAGGCCCCCTGCTTCGAGATGTCTCACCCCTTCAGGCCAAACCAATGTACACCTTCCACATACTGACCCACAATCTTCCGTGTAATTTCTGTCTCCATGAACACACAAAACCAAACTGCAACCCAGTTACCATGGGCACCTTTTCTCAGAACCTCTTGGAAACACGTGCTCCAGGTTGTCAGTCACGTACACTCAGCTAAGATTAAACCTCCCTAAATTATTTGACAGAGTTTGGGTTTTTTCCCGTTAACATGGGGATATGTTCTGAGAAAAGGCAATTTTGTGTGAACATAATAGCATGTTCTTACACAAACCTATATGGTACATACAGCCTGTTACACGCCTAGGCTATACAGTATAGCCCATTGCTCTGTTAACGGAAAAAAACTCAAAACTCTGCAAAGTACTTCAAGGAGCCGAGTTTATGTGACTGATGACCTGGAGCACATGTTTTCAAGAAGTACCAAGAAAATGTGCGCAGCATTATACTTTTAATTCTACCTTTGCAAAGGCCTCAAGTATCCTACAATATAATTCAAGGAGCCTCAGAGTTCACAAGAAATCCTTATGCTTTGCAGCACCACTCTCCCTGTGCTCTGTGAGGACCATCTATTGCCAAACTGCTGTACCCTCGGCCAGGCACCCCAGGGGTTTCTGTCCCCTCTCCCAGACCCTATACCCTGCACGATGGCATCTTCCATCTTCCTTCCATCTGCTTCCAAATAAATGCCTCTTTGCCTTAGAGTACCCAGAAGACAGGTACCAGATTCAGGCAGCCCAGGGCCAAGGTCAGGGGACCCTGCAGTCTGAGAGGCACAGACATGCCAAAGCATGGCATGCAGAGGCCAAGAACCCCAGAATGAAAGAACCTCTGGTCAGCAATCCCAGAACTGGAATTGTCCAGTGAGAGGTGTCATACAACCTGCAGCAGGTGAAGAGCACCGCACAGGGACAGAAGCACAGCAACTGAATGCTTATACTTAGCCCCGTCTAAGCGCCAGTGACTCAGAAGCACAGGGTCCCAGAGCCAGATTCACACAGTCACAGAAGGCCAGGTCGGGCCCCCGTGTTGAGACTCGGATATACAGAATGGGCCACATGTTACAGAAGTGGGAGGTGAAGGGGCTGGGAGGAATGACGGTACTTGTAAAATTTGAAGGCCAGACCTCCGGCGAGCTCACCTAGAATCATAGGAGAGGCTGGTGGAGGCAGAGCCAGAGGTGCTGGCGGCGTCCGTGGAGTCCACATCTGAGAAGAATGTCTGGCCTGAGCTGGCACTGAGAAAGGGGAGAGGGTGAGCCTGCCGTTGGCCCAGCCGGCAAGGTCCTGCCAAACTGGTCCTCAGGGGCCCTTGGGAGCTATCCATCTGTCTCTCTGTCCCTCTGACTTGCATCCCAGCGGAAGCCCATCTTCCCATTGCTGAGCTGCTCACTACCACACCTGCCTGTCCATTTCCTACCCTTCCAGCCTCCAAAGCCTTCCCTGACCACCCTCCCCTGGTGCTGATATAAGCACTGGTGACAGTAACTAATGAGCAGGGTCTGAGGCACTGGTACGACACTTTACAAGTTAAAAGTACTTTCATTTGCATAGCTTGTTTGAGGAAAACAGATGAAGAGGTTCAGAGAGGTTAAGGAATTGTGCTAAAGCCACACAGCTAGCACTGGTAAACTGGATCTGGAGCTCAGGTCTGTCTGACTAAAGCTCTTGCTCCTTCCTCCAAGCTCTCAAGAAAGCACTGAATGACCTTTAATAATTTTGGAAATAAAATAATGGAAGATGCAGTCCCTCCCCTTGAAAGAGACTAGGTGGGAGGCTAGCAAAGGCTTCCTGGATGAGCTGGGGTCGTCTTGAGTTTTCAGATGGGGTAGGGTGGGGCAAAGGGTATTCCAGGCAGAGGGAAGAGCATGAGCAAAAGTGAGGAGGCATCAAGCAACACAGTGAGTGTGGGGTGACCACCGCAATTTGGGCAGAAAGTGTAAGGCAGGATGGGGGCTGGAGGGATAGGGAGGGCGGGCAAGGCAGGCCTTGATCGCTGGTCTGGGCATGGGGATGTTACACTGAAAGCTCTAGTGTAAAAAGACCCGTCAGGCAGACCCGTGCCACAGGACCCTTCTAACTGGGGGTTTCAGAATGACCCATAGGAGCTCCCACCCCCTCAGAAGGTGTTCTGCTCTGCCCCTTCCAGAACCTTCCTGCACTGCTGGGGAATGGAGGTAGCTTCCCCATGTGGTTCCATCCCAGTCTCCAGAGCAACCTCTCCACTAGGTCCCTCACTGATACCTTTTTAAACTCTGGATTTCATCCAACGTGAAGTCAAATATGCTAGCAAGGTGGTGGTTGGTGCTCCAGGCGGAGGTGAAGTCACTCTGTGGACACAGGAAGGAGAGAGGAGTGGTCAGCTAGTGAGGACCAAGTCCACCTCCCACAAGCGCCCAGCTGAGGACCACACAGGCTGCCTGCTGTCCAGCCAGGGGTGCTGAGGGCTGGACCCTCCCTCGGGTAAGGCCTGTCACTTGTTATTCCAGGTCCTCACCAGGGAGCCAAGTCACCCCAGTCCCAGTCCTGGCTTTGCCTCTAGCTGACTATATGACTTTCACCTCTCTGGGCCTCAGTCACCTCAACTGCAAAATAAGGACAATAACCCCTGTCCTGCTTCACTCTTAGAGGTATCAAGAAGCACCATAAAATTAAATAATTGTAAAAGTGCCTTGCAAACTGTAGCGTGCTGGGAGATGGGGTGTTGTTAGCATTTCTGCCCGCAGGGAGGGCTCCAGTCAGGACGCAGGGTTACTGAAGAAGGAAAGAAAGTGTTCTGGAGCCTTGGTGACTCAGGGTGGTCACTGCTCCACCCTGCCCTCAGTTTCCCCATCTGGACAGTGAGGTAAAGCCTGCTCTTGCCTCCCCCCCCACTTTGGGTTCTTGGGAGAACTTGGGGAGATAAAGGAGAGGTCTTGGAGTGTCTGGCTTTCCCTCGTTTAGCTGTAGTAGGAACTGGCTTCTCCCTTAAGGGACACGGGAGAGTCCCGTGGGCCTGGGGGTCAGAGTTTTCCACACAGGAATCCCTGGTTAGTGCTGACCCTGCGTGTGAGAACGGAAAGTAAGAAAACAAGGAACTAACACTGGGAATAGCATCTTCCAGCAAAAACTTTGATCTTTTTCTTCTATAAACTCGCCTTTTCTGCTGCTGGAATTCGTGAGGCAACAAACTGTGGAGACAGAAAAGGGAGAGGGTGGCCTAGTCAGAGCCTGAGGACCCAGAGGGTGGTGCCTCAGGAGTGGCAGGACAGGGCTCCGGACAACAGCAGCACCTTCCCAGGGAGGCCTGGGGAGCAGGGGGTTGGGGGGGTTTAGTGGGCAGAAAAAGAAAAGGTGCCTGCCCACGCACGTGCATCCAGATGCCCTACCCCTAATGCCAGGATGAGGGGCTCTGCTCAGCTAGGAGGGCTGGGGACCCCCACACACGCCGCCTTCCCCTTTGCCTCCATGCCCAAGTCCTCGTCCAGCAAGGCTGGGTCCCATGATCCAGGTCTCCCTCCCTGAGGCAACAAGGGCTGGGGTGGAAGGAGTCGGGGGTCTGGGACCAGGTCCCGCTCAGCCCCTAACTAGCGCTCGGGGGTGCCTGCAGCTGCGCTAGCTGGGTCCAGGTCCTCCTCGCTTCCTTGGATGCCACATACTCTCTGGGGAGCTGGGAGCAGAAAAACCAAGTTGGGCCGCAGCCCTAGCCCCCGGCCCGGAGCACTGACCCAGGCTTGCTCTTTCCTCTCTTACGCAGCTCGGAGGAGGCGCTGCTCTCACTTGGCATCAGTCCCTTGTCGGGCAGCAGCTTCCCTGGCGGGTTGGGGGGGACACGGATGCGCAGGCGGAAGATGCATTTCTTCTTCTTGATCTCCTTGCCACAGAGGAACCTGAGGGTGGGCAGGGGGAGGAGACAGCTCTGGAGTCCGTCAGCGCATCCTCCTAGGGAGCGGGGCAAGCGTTAAACAAGCCCCTGCCTCCCTGGATCCAGAGCTAAACTCCAGAGTGGCCTCTGGAGACACTGGGATGAGGAGTTGCAGGGGGTAGCCGAGGATGTAGCTGGTGGCTCCCCCCTCCCTCCTGCGTTATTGTGGGTCTTGCTGCTCTCCTCCCTTTCTTTCTCTGCCTCAACCAACTCCAAGGCTGCCTCCCGCAGGAAGGCCTCCTCCAGCTCACAGTAGAACTGATACTAGATTCTACCTCATTCTGTTCTCACCTCTCCCCAGGAGACTGAAAGCACCTCCAGGCATTTTCTTTCTCCCTTACACACTGCAGAGGTGACTCAGACACAGCACTGCCCTCAGGTGACAGTCCACTGGGAGGGCTAAAGGCCTCATGTACTGAAGAGTCTGGGCCCCAAACCATGAGCATGTGGAAGGGAGGGTGAGCAGTTTTGCCTAGAAGGGTCTGGAAAGGTTTCATGGGAGCAGGGACCTTTTCTCATTCCCTACTGCGGCCTCAGCACCTGACAGGGCCTGACACAGAGCAGCAATTCAATACTTGTTGACGGAACAAGTGAATAAAAGAGTACCCTTGGCAAAGGGAAGAGTACGAGCAAAAGCACCAAGTGGGCAAGGGTTCAGGGTGGCTGGTACCCAGAATAAATAAAGCAAAGAGACAGTGGCAGAAGACATGGGCCGGGCTTGATCCTAAAAGGCCTTGAATGCCAGATTAAGGAGCCTGGTACCCCGCTGTGGTGGTGGTGAGGGACACTTCCAGCTGTGTGTGCAGAGAACCCCATATAGGAGGACACACGCTGGGGGACAGGTCAGGAGGCTGCAGCCCACCTGAGAAATGATGCATTGATCCTTCAGTGCCTAGCCCAGAACCCTAGATGGCTAGAGCAGGAGAGGCCCTCAGAGAGCAGGGTGTACCCCCCTATGGAGCTGAGCCCAGAGCCCAATGTGCCAGGCTGCTGGGGTAGTCAGGGAGGCTTCGCAAAGGCAGTGGGTCTCCCTAGATCTTAAAGGATGGGAAGGGGTTATAGAGTCAACAAGAAGGGGAGGGGGACCCAGGCAGGCAGCACAGCTTGTGCAAAGTCTAAGAGGTAGGAAGAACTTTTAGATTGAAGTCCCACCTATGGGGGGGCCCTCAGCATTCCCTCCCCTCCCCACACGCACCGGCTCTTGTAACTGTTGAGAGCGTTGAGGAGATGCGGTCCTCGATCTGTCACGGGGGTGCTGGTGAGCTGAGGGGAAGAGGCCAGCAGGACAGTCAGACCGAGGCATGAGGCGTTGCGGGAAGCCCCAGCCCGTCCCCTCCCTCCCCTCCATCTCCTGACTCTTCTGAGTCCTCCAGGCGAGAACCACTGACTACTCCATGATCTCAGACAAGTCTTTTCACCTCTCTGAGCTCATTTCCCCATCTGTAAATGGAGAGAATAACTCCTGACCTCAGTGTATCAAAGAGCTTTAACAACATCCATACCCTTGACACAGTAACACATTCCATGGATTCCATCATGGAATCTATATGTGCAGATATAATATGAAACCTGAACAAACTTCACATACAAAAATGCTCCCTGTGGCATTGTTTCTAATGGTGGACAAATGGCAAAGAAAGTGTATGTCCAAAGGGAAGGAAACAAGGAACTATGGTAGAAACCAATGTAGCCATTAAAAATGTTTATGAGGATTACATAATAATATAGAACAGTATGCTGTATGTAAACTAAAAAAAGATGATTGAAAATTGTATATGCTGTACCATCTAAAGTATGTAAAACTTAAACATATGCATAGAAAAGAATCAAAGGAAACATACCTATTTCCTTTGTGTTATTTCTCGTTATTTCTGGGTGGTGTGATAGAGGAATATGGATTTTTTAAAAAGTATACTTCCTTATACTTTAAAAATTTTCTACCAGGAATATGTACGATTTTTTTTATAATCAGAAAAAAAAGTTATTTTAAAAAATACCAATTATACCTATCTTTTAAAGCTTTATAATATGTATGTCTTTTATAAATTATCAAACACTGTAAATGAAGACATATAAAACCTTTTGTAAAGCATAAAGATTACTTTAAAAAAAAAATCCTTGAGCCAGGCTCAGTGGCTCATGCCTGTAATCATAACACTCTGGGAGGCTGAGGCAGGAGGATTGCTTGAGGTCAGGAGTTTGAGACCAGCCTGAGCAAGAGCGAGATCCCATGTCTACAAAAAATTTTGAAAATTAGCTAGGCGTGGTGGTGCCTGTAGTTCCAGCTACTTGGGAGGCTGAGGCAGGAGGCTTACTTGGGCCCAGGAGTTTGAGGTTGCAGTGAGCTACGATGACACCACTGCACTCTACCCAGGGCGACAGAGTAAGACTCTGAAAACAAACAAACAAACAAACAAAACAAAAAGAAAAACAAAAATCCCTATCTTATCAAAGAGGGATTTGAGGCAGTCAGTGGAGAAGGTGCATCACTCTGTATGTGGTGGGGCAGATTCTAAGGGTGTCCTTAGGAAAGGGGCAGAGCCACGCTGAGGGAGTGGTTTGGGAAGCCTGGTTTCAGCTCTGACATTCTGAAAGTCTTTGTGTGTTACTTCACTTCATGGATCCGGGGCTCCCAGGCCCCTGGTGACCCACTGTTCAGAACAGGCTCAGCAGGGGTAGACCTTCTCCACTCTCCATCCTAGCCAGGAAATCTGAAGTGGGTCAAACGCTCAGCAGAGAGCCCTGCTCCAGCCAGATGTGATCCATGGCCCCAGTTCCCCACAGCTGAGTCAGTGAGGTCCCAGTCAACCACTGCCGGAATTGGCTCAGGAATGCCCTAAGAGGGCACAGGCTCAGAGGCCTGGACTCAGGGATGCAGCAGCTCCAGGATGAGAGCTCAGAAACCTAGATCCTAACCCTGAGCACACCTGACTCCTGCCACTCTGACATCCCATGGCCCTGCATACCTTGCCAAGCTGCAGGAGCTCCCAGTGGTGGTTGACAAAGGCCAGGATCTCCTCAAAGTCAAAGTACTTCTTCTTGCTCTGCACCCCCAGGTTATAGAGGGCCAGGTGAACCACGTCCACCCTGGGCAAGGGGGCAAGGAGATGAGGCAAGGTGAAGCAGAAGCCTGCCCAGCTAGGGCTTGAGCCTCCTGGGTCAGGCTAGAGGCAGAGGCAAGGCTGGGACCCGGCAGCTGGAAATGGAATTGTTCCAGGAGGGAGGAGGGAGAGCAAGAGCTGGGAGGGGAGAGGGTGGGTTGGGGCCAAGCCCCACTCTCTCACCATCGCAGGGGCAGCCTCTCAATGTACTCTGGGCCCTGGTTACACACGGAGCAGAAGAACAGGTAGAACCTGTGGGTGGGTGGAGAGGGAGCCTGTGGTGGGAGGGGCTCTAACACCCCACCCCAGTCCAACACCCTCCCTGCCAACCTGCCTTCCCTTAGTCAGCATTCTCACTCCTGAGGCTGGTGGTCTCTAGTGGGGAAGGACAGGGCAGGACTGGGATGAAGAAATATTCCCCTATCCCTTCTAACCCCTACCCCAACCCTCTTCCCAAATACTGCCCAGAAGTATGGCTGAGTTCACAGAGAGTGAGCTGAGCTAGGCTGGCTGCAGTGGTCACCCTCTTCCCTCTGAGACACACTCACACACACACAATCACAAATGACTTGGGACTCTAACCACAAGACATACAATATCTGGTGTGACATACATAATACCTCCATTAGCTTAGCTTCATGGGTTAGAAGCTGGATCAAGACATCCAGTTCCCCAAATGGCTTCTATAGCAACGCTGGGCAGAGGTGGGGTGGGAACTGTTTTTCCTCTCCTTCCCCAGACACTTAAGAGACTGGAGCTTAGGGAAGGCAGGGATTTGTCTAAGGTACCCCACTAATCAATGGCAACTAGGGATGCAGCCCAGCATGTTTCTTTATTGCCTCCTGGCATAGCCAGGGGCTCCCCTACCCTGAACTGCCTCCCATAGACAGGTAGGTGTACATTACCATAGACCTCTCCTTGTCTGGGGCCTGGCAGGTCATCTAAAAGAGTTGCTGTTGCCATCCCTGACCCCTCATCCCATCCCCAAGGCTCACTGGACCAAATTAGCACCTACCGGTCTCCAAACATCATGGGCTCATTGAGGCACTGGGTGCAGGCCTCGTGGAACCACTGCCTGCACCGGTAACATTGCAGCATCCGCAGGTACCATCTCGAGAGACAGAGGAGCCAGGATCAGCTGGGACCACACTCCCAGTGGGGCGTGAGCCTCAGCAAACTTTCCCACCATAAACTTGCCCTCCACCAGTAGAACAGGAAGATAACTCACAGATACTGAACACTTAGGCTGTGCCAGGGAGGACCTGGGAGCCAGGCACATACTATCTCTTCTGATCTCACCATTTGGCAAAAGATGGGCCACTGTCCCCACATTACAGATGAGTCAGAAGTTAAATGCCTTGCTCAAGGTCACTGAGAAAGCAAGTGGAGGATGGTAATTTGAGTTCTGATCTTCCTGACTTCAAAGCCATTGCTTCTCCTGCCGTGCCACACTGGAGCCCCCATCTCTGGACATGTTGCTTCCCAAACACCACTGACAGGGAACGGTTTGCCCAGGAGACTTCATGGGAGAATAATGGCTCCTGAAAGTTACATGGGGGCAGGACATCTGGTTCTTCCCACCTGGTACTAAATCTACCCTATCATGGCCATCTAGCAACTATTCACTGAAAATGAATGAAGAGTAAAAAGTTATTCCCTTGATAACTATCAATGCTTTGTTCACTCCTTGTCAGGTGAGTTACAGGTTAAAATGCAGATTCCTTGGTCCACTCCAGACCTATTCAATCTTGGGGGAAGCCTCCAGGATGCATTTTTAATAATCACCCTGTGCAACTCTGCCCAGTAAGTGTTGAGAAGCACTGCCTTAATGCTGCAAAGGTTTCTGAAAGCATTTCTCCATCTGTTATTTCTTAGGCCTCCCAACACTCTGGCAAGTTGATGGAGCTGAGGTAATTAAGCCCATGTGAGAGATGAGGTAGGTCAAGTGATTACCCAAGTTACTCAGCTGGGCTATAAGTACTGCCTCCGGACCCTAGTTATCCACAGAGCTTGGGGTTGAGATTCAGGACTTCAGAGGGTCCCGAAGGCTGCATTTCCTGAGGGCAGAGACCCTACCTCTTTTGTCCGTGGTTCCTTCCACAATGCCTGGTGCAGTCAGCCCAAGGCTCAACTGTCCATGGCTACATGGAGGCCCAGTTGGCAAGGAAGGATCAAAGACTCTTAACCCCATCCAGGGCAAGGATCCCCTCCACAGCATCCCCAATATATGACCCCCAGCCCCTGTTTGCACTTCTCCAAGGAAAAGGATTTTAATATTTCACCAATAGCCTGTTACATTGGCTCTGACAATGAAAAGGTTATCTTGGCTTCCATGCTTTAGTAGCCCGAGCACCATACGATTTTTAAAGTGCTTACCAAGTGCCAGGTACTGTGTGAACCTTTATGTGAATTACATAAGTCACGCCCTGCTCACAACCACCACAAGACCAAGAAACTATTAAGAGAACTGAGGCTCATGGGTTGCCAGCTGGTAAGGGGCAGAGCCAGGGTGTGGAAGTCCTGGGAGGATCTGGACCGAGTGTTGGGGGCCTAAGCTCTTAACCACTCAATACTTCTTTCCCACGATGCTCCGAGGACACACCTCTGCCCTCTGCCCTCTACCCTCAGTGCTCTAGAGTGACAGACACTACCAGGAGCCCGGCCTTAGGGCCTTACTCTTCGGTTCTCCCGGTGAGGTCCCGTCCCCTCGGGCCCCACGCCGAAGCCTTACCTTCGGGTACCGCCCCTTGAGGCCCTGCCTCCACGCGTACTGTTCCCCGGGCGACTCTCCGGGCCCTCCCCCTTCACCCCCTTTCCCCGCCACCGGATGCTCCCTAACCTGCTCCGCCTCCCTGGGGCCCTGCTCCGGCCCGCCAGGCCCGCCCTGACACTCCGTGCCCACCTTGTGAGACTCCACCCCGGCTGCTGACCCTCCAGGCCCACGACTCCCCGAGGCCCCGTCCCCCGAAGCCCCGCCCCTGTGGCTGACACTCCAGGCCCGCCCCCTCCTCCCACCCCAGGCCCGGTCCCAGTCCCCAAGGCCTGACTCTCCCGGCTGGCTTCCGTGAGGCCGGCCCTGCTGCCTGATTCTCCAGGCCCTGCCCCGCCTCCCTGGAGGCCTCGGCCCCGCGGCCTTACTCTCCGGGCCCGCCGCAGTAGCAGTAGCATTGCTGCTGATTGGTGCGGTGGGGCGAGTCCCACTCGAGCTCCTCGGGCTGGTAGGACAGCACCATCTTCACGGCCTGCAGCGTCCTGGCGATGGCGCCCTTCTTCAGCGCGCCGCCTTTCTGGGGGGAGACGAGGACCTGAGTCAACTGCAGGGTCCCAGCACGCATGGACACACGGCTATCAAGGGAAATGCTGCCCAGGGTTTGGGGCTACTCGATATTCCAATGTAGTAGAGACACAAAGCTTTTTCTCACCAATTCCAAACCATTCTCTCTATCCCAGAAGGATCTCCATTCATGCTAATAATAGTATTAATAGTAAGAAGCACAATAAAGGTGACAATTACCAATATGTATTGAGTGTGGACAAATTACATGGGTTTTCTCTTTTAAAGCACCATTTATTGGGGTCCTCCTACTTCTGACACCAAATCCGTGTCCATTTTACAGATGAGGAAATAGGCTCAGCAAGCAATGGAACCTGGCCAAGGGCAAACAGCTGGTATGTGGCAGAGGCACCCTCTGTCTCCAAAGCCCAGGTGTGGACCTTCTGCTTGGAGCTCGGGCTCTGTGATGGGGAGTCAGGCCTGAGCACAGGGGTTCTCTGGGATGCCCGACTACAGGAGGCAGGAGAAGCAGGGGCTGGGAGGGACGCAGGGCTCACCCGCACAGCCAGCGCGAAGATGCAGCGTCGGCAGAACCAGGGTGTGAGCAGGGGCCGGTCAGCACTGCCTGCTATGGGGATGTGGCACTGCTGGTGGTAACCTACGGCAGAGGAGCGGGAAGTGAGTGCCCATAGGAAGCAGTGGCCCAAGGCCAGGCGGCCCAAAGGTGGCAGGACTGGGAGGGCTGCAGGAAATCCTAGGAGTTCTGCCTGCCAGCTGCCAGGGGACTGGCTGGTGATGGCCACCAAGGTGGCCAAATCAGTGTCCAGGCTGGGGACTAAATGACAGCATTGGCCAGTGGGGGAGGCACCAAGGCCTGGCTTCAGTGCCTGTGCCCCATCTTTCCCACCCAACCTTTCCACCTCGGGGGGCCCCAAACTGAATACCCCCATTGTACTTTCCCAGCTTTCCCCAAGGTCACCTCCCTGGCCCTTACTCACAGAGACTGGCCCCTTTTCATTGTAGAGCTCCAAGAGAAACAGGAAGCCAGCCAAGGCCCCAAAAGTCAGAAGCAGTGCCCTTAGTGGCCAGTGTGGGGGGACCCACAGGTCAGGGCCTTCTCAGTGCCCTGCTTCCTCCACTCACCCAGGCCACACTTCCCACAGATGAGGATCTCATTCAGAGGCCCTGATGTCTTCCCCAGGCAGATGTTGCACTTGGGCTCCTCTCCTGGAACGCCGGCTGAAAGAGAGGCCCTCTAGGTTCAGGTCCAGCTCACGGGAATTAGGAGACTTTTACAGTCGGGCCAGGCTGAGCCACTCCTGTGTGCTGAGCTTAGTGCGGGGCCCTATGTGCTACCTCACTGCATCTCCCCAACCTCTCTGAGGTGCCTGTTACCATTAGCCCATTCTAAAGTTAGGGAAATTGAGGCTCTGGGAGTTTAGGTACCTTGCTTAGCTAATAAGTAGGAGATGTGGGATTTAAACCCACAGCTGTGTGACATCAAATCCTTTGTGCTTTTAACCACATCGTACTGCCTCCCCTGCCTGATTTAACTTGTTTTGTTAAACAGTTATGTTAGATAATTTTATAAAATTATATTATGGGACGATAATAGGATGTTAAAATGAAACCCCATGTTCTCATCGACAATTATGAACACATGGCCAATCTTGTTTCAACTATATTCCCACCCACTTCTCCTTCCTGTAATTATTTTGAATCAAGTCCTAGATACCCATTTTTCCACAGAGATTTCAGTATGTATCTCTGAAAGATCAGGACTCTTTTTTAAAAACATAACTACAGCACCTTTATTTCACAAAAATTAACACAGTTGCTTAATAACATCTACAAATTCAGTTAGTGTTCACATTTCCAACTGTCCCCTAAATAAAAATGTCATAAGAATTTTAAGTCTGTTCTTTTAAATCAAGATCCATATAAAGTCCACACATGGTGACTGGCTGATGTTTTTAAAATTGCTTTTAATCTACAGATTCCCTCTCCATCTCTGTCTCTTTTTTGTGGAAGAATAACTATGTTATTATGTGTGAAAGGTTTGTATGAATACATTAAACACATTTTGCTATGTGCCTCTGTCTTATTAATATTTCCCCAGCAGGATAAACATTTTATAAGGGCAGCAATGGTATGCCTTTATCCCTGTGTCCCCAGGACTTCATATAGAGTGTGGTGTGTAACAAGTGTTCCAAGACATGTTGGTTAAATGTGTGGCCAGGCAGGAACCTTGCCTCTTACTCCTGAATCTGCCCCTAGGAAGCTGGTGCCCACAGTAGGTCTCTGTAAGTTCTCATTGGCTTAATGAAGCGATGGATCAATAACTACAGTGGTGCCCAGCCTTCTGCTCTCTTCTTGGGAGATGCCAGGGGGCCACCATTCTGTCTGGGTAGAGCAGTCCTTTGGCTGGGAGACAAGCTGGTCCCCTGCCCAGCACTATAGCACCCCCATGGAGGCTGGTGCAGGGTGGGCTTCTCTACAAGGTGAACAGTCTTCTCCATCTGGCTCCTATGCTTTAAATAAGACGGTAACCAGGAGAGGAGATCCTCATTGCTTTGGGTCTTTATATGATAAATTTAGGGGCTTGGAGAAGAATCAGTCTGCACTGGCCACAGCTTCCTTGAGAAAGGGGCAATTTGAAAGCGCTACTAACTGGCTGGGTTCTGCGGCCTCTACTTGGCAGGCTTCTTGGAATCCTCTCTTATGGTAACAAATTCTTGATGGACTACTTCTCTAAAACTCAGTAGCACTGAACTAAGCATTTTACGTGGATTATCTCGTTTAATCCTCCTGACCACCCTGTGAAGCCGGTACCTTCATTATCTTCTTCTTTCAGAGGAAGACACTAAGACCCGGAGAGATCATGTTACTTGCAGCTAGGAAGTGGCAGAGCTGGAACTATCTGACCCTAAAGCCTGCCTCCCCCTCTGCTAGGGCCATGTCTCTTTTCCTGTTAGAGCATAAATGACAAACAGGTTTCTCCTCTCATGCCAACTCTGACTGATGGGTACTGGCTGCTTGGAGCTCCACGTTGGAAGTATATGAGTGTTGTGACTGACTACTAATGCCTGTCGTGTGCACGGGGAAGGAGAATGTTGGCAAGAATGTCCCCGATTTGCCATCTCTGTAAGACAAAGATGCCAGCTTTCTGAGGACAGAGATGGTACCTGACCCTGCTCCCTTTCATCCCTGAAGCTCATCTAGCTCCAGCTAGGCCTCTCCATCCTCACCCTGCCTGGTCCATCTCTGCTTTCTGGGTCTTTCCCCCACTCCCCTACGCCTTGCCCCGTGGATAGGGTTGCTTCCACTAGTTTTACCCATGTGTGAAACAGGGGCCTTGTGCTGGCAATTAGAGGTTACAATTCTGAGTACCTGGGCCCCTCCCCTTTCCTAGGCAGACACCCAGAGCCTTGAGCAGGAGATGTCACACAGCAAGGAAGCACGCACAGGCCTGAGACCCAGTCCCACCCTCCTAGCACCTCTCTGAGCCACATCCCCACTTGCACTGTCCCCATCACAATGTCTAAGCACTCAAGGGGCTGACAGATGTCCTAAGTGTCTTGCCAAGTAAACACACAACTGGTCACCTGATCATCATCTCAGGCGGGCCTGGGGGCCAAGGACAAAAGAAGATGCCAGGAGTAAGAGACGAAAGGAGAGAATGAAAAAGTGAAGGTGGTAGAGGTGAGAGGACCTGGGGAGGGTGGGGGACCCAGGATTTCGGGCAAACTCACCATGCTGTATGTCCTTCCACAGAACCCAGTATTTGGAATTATCTTCGAAGGTCACAAGGCAGCTCTGCTTAGAAGTGCTGACCTGGGGAACAGAGAGGGGCCAATGTGAGGAAGGGCTGGGGAAAGCCTAACTGGAACATGGTCTTCCTCCCCCATTTTTGTCTCCTTGGGCTCCAGAAAGCAGGGCGAGGCTACAGGGGTAAGGTGGGGGTGGCTGTTCCTGGAGGTTGTGCACTCCTTGTCACTGGAGTCATAGAGCCAGGGACTGGAGATGCCAACGTGGTGGGAATGTTGAGGACAAAACAGGCCGGATGATCATCTGTGATCCTCTCCAACCTGATTTCATTCTGTTTTGCAGGCCCTCAGAGCACTTTTCTAAAGAGCTGGCTGGATGATGCTGGCTCTAAGAATGGCACCTGCAAAACCAGGCTCTGGCTTCCCTCACTGCCAGCGGTTGCGCATGAAGGACCAGAGAGAATTCCCCGGCAATCCCCCCTCCATCACCGGTCTGAGCGCCAGGCTGGAGGATGGGCAGAGAGACGCCGAGCCTGGGAACAGGGGCCCGAGAGGAAAGGTTTACCCTCTTGATCTTCCCGAGGTAATACAATCCGTCTGTCCACCGGCACAGCACATACTGGCCTTCCGTCAGCTTGGACATCAGGTCTTTGAAGTTGTTTTTGGCCTTCGCCAGGGCCCCTTTGTTGGGGAGGTGGCTGGTGGCACCATAGGAGTCCCGAGTCCCTGGATCCAGAGCTCGATTCTCCATCAGCTTCCACTGACACTGGAACAGACAGAGAACAGAGCTTTTACCTCTTGCTCCTCTGCTCCAGAAAGCCCAGCACGGGAAGGGAGGAAACTTCTACATCTGTAACCTGTGCTAGGTATAAGACATGTTTATTATTTCGCTGAATACTCATGACAACCTATGAGGGAGACATTATTATTCCCATTTTACAGATAGCAAAACCGACGTAAGGTAAGAAGAAGCCGATAGGCCAGAGGCAGAGCCACAGTTCATAATCAGGGGAGCTAATGCTAAGTTCAGTCCTGTCTCTTCCCACCCTCACTGTGCTGCATTCCAAAAAGAATGGGTCTCTCAACAACACAGAGCAACGTCCCCTGCCCAGGGGGCCTCAGCCACACTCCCTGTCTCAGGAGGCTGAGGCTTTATCCCTTTATCCCTCAAGCAAACACACTCTGTGTTCTCTGGGTGGAGGGCCTTCTCCAGGTGGTGGCGGGCCACATCCCCCACCCCACAACAGCACACAGGCACTGGGCAGTTTTGTGCCCCCACCCCTAGTCTGAGATCTGTCTAGAGAAAAGTCACCTAGAAAGGAAAACTCCTGGGTGGCTTGTGAACTGGTGTAGACTGGGCCATCTGTGTCTTTTGTAATCCCCTTGTCTGTTCTCAATTATGAGAAGATTTAATGGAAACCAATTCTGAGACATTTAAATCCACTTATGCTTTCACCTAGACGCACATGTGCTCCAAGCCCCGCAGTGGTCCCCACGCCAGCCCCTCCACACCTCACCATGCTATTCGGTGGGCGGCTTTCCCATTCCCTCCTCTCTCCATGCTAGGGGTACCCAGAGAGCTGCCACAGCCTGCCAATTTCAAGCGCGATGGCTTCTGGCATTCATGTCTCCTTTCCATCCTCCCTCTGGGTCTGAGTTCAGGCCTCATCTTTTTCTAGAGCCATTCTTTCACCACTTGCTCAGTAAGGGTTCCCAGGGCCTGCGCTGGCCTCTGCTAGACACCTGGGTTGGGAACGGTACAAGCCACTCCTGCCTTCTTACCTCTCCACCACACTCTTCCTCAGGCGGCCAACTCTCTTCCAGAAGCCTTCTGGGGCTCCCCAATGCCTTCAGTGGTGGTCAAAACCTCCCCCAACATCCTCAACTCCTCCCGCTTTGGGCTCACCTGGCTCCATGCCCCTCCACACACTCCACCATCGCCAGACACAGCCTCCCTCTGTTCCCCGCACAGGCCACTCTGGTCTCCTCCCTCTCTGCGTGGCCCTGGCACCTGGTGTTATGACTATCTGTTGACAGGAGAGAGTCCCGTGCCTGTTTCTGTGTGAGTGCGTGTGTGCGCTCCCGTGAGATTGTGCAGGATGATGTCTACAGCAGTGTGCCAGGGAGTATGTGAAACCACATACATGTGTGTGAGTGTGTGGCCCTGGGTGAGCAAGGCACTGCAGGAGTCTGGGCTCCCCAGATGATGGCTGGCCACGTCCCCATCCACCCTGCCCCCAAATAGCGCACAGGCTCTGGGCAGGGGATGCGGTCTGAACCCCTGCCCTCTCCCTGCCACCTGGCTCCCCTGGCACTGCGAGGTCCCCGCCCGCCGGGCCTGGGGCCAGGCGGAGGCGGCGGCAGGTTCACTAACTGACACTTCCTCCCCCACTGCGCCTTTGGGAGCGGGCCCGGTCGCCGCACCCCCTCCAGCCTGGCCGGGCGGGGGCCCCCGGGTGGTGGCCCCCACCCCCGCCTCCGTCCTCCCGGAGCGGGCCCCCGCAAGCTGTGATTGGCTGATTCAAACCCATCTGCAAAGAAATGCCTGTTTGCGGGTTCCCGTCCGCGTCCAGTTCAAATCCGCGGCACCCGGAGCGCGGGGCCGGGCGGGGGCAGGAAGCGAGGATGATTCATGCACCGAGGCCTCTCCCAGGGCGGCCGTTGGCTTTTTAAAAAGGGTGTTCAGGAAGGGGAAAAAAGATTGCACAAGGACCCTTCAGGTTCGGGCGCTCCGCTTCGCAGTCGCTCCGACGCCACGCTCCCCCCATCCCAATCCCGCCGCAGCCAGACTTCGGACGTGAGCAAAATCCCTAAAGCCCCGTCTGTCCTTCCCCCACTCCAACAGCAAAAGTAAAGATTCGGGGCGAGGAATAACGACCTGTCACCCACACCTGCCAAGGCTCGGGGACCCGGGTGGGGCTCCCGCTGCCCTGCGGGCACCGTTCGCCCCCCATCCACACCCCCCGCGCGCCGCCCCGCAGGACTCCAACCCAGGGCGTCCAACCCGCCAGTGTTCAGGAGATTTCGAAAGGAGAGCGACGTGCGCAGGGAGAACAGAGTGTGGCGGGGAGTCCCCGGCCGGGCTAGGCGCCCGCAGGCGGAACTTACCGCCAGGCTGCGTGTCTGCCGGTCCCACTTGGAGTCTGGCCACCAGGCGCATCGGCTACGGAGGCGGCTGCGCTCGGCCTGCGGCTGCCCGGCCGAGTGTCCGCCCGTGGGGCCGGGGTCGGGGTCTCGGCGGGGGCGGGGCGGGGCAGGGGCGCCGCAGGGAGGAGGGGGAGGCGGCGGAGGGAGGGGCCGGGGCGCTCAGGAAGGGGCCCCCCGGGCGCGGGACGCCATCTTTTTCGCGTTTTCCCGCGAATTATTGACGTCCCGCTTATGTAATTAGCGGGGGCCGCGCCGGCCTCGCCATTGGAGCCCGCGCCCGCCGCGCCCCGCAGTGCCGCCCGCCCCCGCCCGCCCCCGGCGCATCCTCCGCGGCCACCGAGCGCCCGGCGCCCGGGACTCAAGGCCCCGAGCCACGGGCACCCGACACACACGGGACAGCGCCCTGCGCGCATGGCGCACACGGCGAGCTCGCACACACAACTCTGCGCACAAGGCAGCGCACAGCTGGCACAGACACAGAGCGGGGCTGCGCAGACACACCCACGTGACAGACACACAACACCTTGCACTTACAGCATGGAGATGCTGCACAGAGACGCAGCACACGCATAACAGAAACAGTTACACAGCACAGACACAAGTCACAGCACAGGATATGCGGGACACAAACACACAATGAAGGAGTTACTGTGCACACAGGCCACAGACATAGCTACACGAGGAGAGGTGCAGTGTACACAGCATAGACACAACAGACACACAAGAGAAAGAGTACACCAACAACAAATCGCACACAGTGCACAGAAATACAAGATACAATCGCAAACATACCACATACATCATCATCATATAAAGAAGAAATGGTGCACAACAGACAACATACACAGAGTCATAAGAATAGCAGGTTGAGGCAGTGGGCATGGCTCCAGTCAAATATGGTCCCTGCCCTGGCAGACTTGACCCCACCCAGAACCACTCTTGGCTGGGCAAGGGTGGGGGACACCTACCAATAACCCCCCACCTTTATCCCTGCCCTCAGTCCCCAGCGCCCACCTCACTTGCTGTCATTGTGCTCTGCGAACATCCCAACGGGACTGGGGGAGCATGAGCTTTCATGGGTGTGGTCCGTGGACACACCTCCCCCCAGAGCCTTCCCTGCTAACTGTCAAGTTGCCCACCCTTGGTGCTCTGCCTCCTGTACTTGGGTTGTGGTCTGTCTAGCCCCCTGCTTTCCTTTCCCATACTGAGACCCAGAGTCCTCTCACCTCCTTCCTTACTTCCTGCCACTCCTTGGCCCTGCTGTCCTCTCCTGCCTCACTGTCCCTTTCTGGGTCCTTGAACCAAGGCAGAACCTGGCAGTTCTGAGCACCTGCCTCCCTCTGCCTGTGCCTGGAAAAAAAGCTGGGAACAGCCCCATCAGATGACATCTCCCAGTCCTGGAGAGCAAATTTTCAAGGCCCAAAGGGGCCCTAGGATCATGCTACTTACTCACATTTTGCCAAGAGAACATGTGTCCAGCGAGGGTAGGGCTGGTGACAAGAGTGGGACACTCCGCTGCTCTGCATTTAGGCTGAGGGGAAGGGGGCAGAGATCTTGGATGGAAGCGTCACCTCTGAGGCTTACAGGCCAGCTCCTCTCATTCCTAGCCGTGGGACCCTGAGAGTGTCACTTCAGCTCTGTAAGCCTCCATTTCCTCATCTAAATAGAATTGTTGGGAAGGTTAGAGTTAATGTATGCAAAGCCTCTGGCACCAGTGGGTGTGCAGTGAGTGATGATTTCTTTGTCAAGAAATTCTATATTCATTGAGCGCCCCCCTGGGTGGGACTAGAGCTGGGGACTGTGGGGCCCACATTCTCGTGGGGGAGTCTGTTGGCACAAGCAGTGACACGTACATAAATAACGGGCTTGTGCAGTGAACTGCACATAGAATTGCAATGTCCTGGCTTCAATTACAGCTCCGCCTCTGAGCCATGGTGGGGTCTTGGGTGAGCTAGTCCCTCCTTAGGTCATGTTTCCTCTTCTGATCCAAGGGGGTTAATAATACTACCCCCATCTCTGGGGCATTGCACAGATAAAGGTTCAAATAGGATAATGAAGGAGCAGGTGCTTTTGTAAACTAAAAGGTGGTCTGCAAAATGAGAAGTTGTTAAAACACTGCAGAACAGGAAATTATAAATGCCACAAGAAACATACAGTGTCACCAGTGATTGTTTAGAGGCAACTCTAACTTTGAGTTGAGGAGAGAGTAAGTTTTATGGAAAAGGTGGCATTTATTAATAGATAGGCTGTGGAAATAGGGAGGTGGGTGTCCTAGGTGGAGGAGGGAGTTTAATGGGCTGACAAAAATACAATTTTTAAAAAATGGGTTAAGGATATCAACAAGCAATTCATAAAAGAGGAAATTTAAATGGCCAAAATGGCCCAAAATATGAAAAGATGTTCACCCTCCTTGGTCATTTGGGAGAAGCACATGAAAAGAATGGTGGCATCATTTCACATCCACCAGACTGGCACACGGTAAAGAGTTGTCCATCCAGGGGTGGAGTGGGGGCAGTGAGGACATGGCACAGGTTGGGACTCTCGCAGCTGTGGAGGGAGATGTAAATGGGTTTCATGATTTTGGAGAACAGTTTGGCAACATCTAAGGAAGTTGAAGATGCTCATATCTGCAACTGAGTGACCCCACTCCAGTCACGCAGAATATAATTGTAAAAATTTAGAAGTTGATGAATTGTTCATCAACAGCAGTCCAGATAGATAAATTGTGATGTCTTCATACAATGGAATAATAGACTGAGAATGAAAATAAACTAAGGCCATAAGCCTCAACATAAATACACTCTAGGAAAAAACCAACGTCAGGTTGTAATATAGGTAAAGTGTGATTCAAAACGTCTTTTAAAACATTCAAAAATGTGCTACACATACATTTTCAGGTGTACAGTCAGGTAGTAAGAGCACTGAAACATGCATGGGAAATGAAAGAGCCCAAATTTAGAATAGTGGTTACCTTTGGAAAGGAAGGGATGGGAATGATGTCAGAAAGAAACATGCATGGGGATTTAGTGACATCTGTAACGCTGTATTTCTTAGAAAAAAATAAAGTACTCCGAAGCAAAGACGGCAGTGTCAAGATTTGACAGGGCAGGTGGCTGGTGCAGGCTGGCTGCAGAGAGATTGGGACCTTTCTGATCTCCTCAAGTCTAAAACTTTTCATCTATTTTATGTGTGTTTAAAATATTGGAAATTTTGAAGATGGGAGGGGCGGGAAGACTATGAGAGTGCACAGAGGAGGTTCCACCTTTCAGGTGAGCAGGGTGGCTACAGCTCAGTGTCCCTCAAGTCTGGGGTTGATCATCCTCCTCTTTAAGACTTGTCACAGCTTAGTGAGCCAGGCGTGGCAGGCATTCAGGCGATAAAATTGCAGTTTGGAGAGGCAGAGTAATTTCCCCAATTTTGTCACACCCAATATTGTTGCACACAGTAGGGAGTCAGGGCACATCCCCTCCCCCAGCTGTGTCTCAGCTCCTGCCTGTCAGGGGAGATCACGAAGAGCTAAAGATCCCCAAGAGAATGCCTCCTGCCTGGAAATAATCTATCCTGCTCCTTCTGCTGAGCTGTTCTATTTTTTCTTTCAATTAAGGACAATTTGGAAAATACAGAAATATGATATATGTAGACTTCACATATGACAAATACACCTTTTTTTATTCTGTTTTTCTTTTTTTGAGGCAGAGTCTCGCTCTGTCACCCAGGCTAGAGTACAGTGGCATTATCATAGCTCACTGCACCCTCAAACTCCTGGGCTCAAAGGATCCTCCTGCTTCAGCCTCCCGAGTAGCTGGGCCTACAGGTGTGAGACACCATGCCCAGCTATAATTTCACTTATTTTCAATGTACAGTCACTAATTAATTTCAAGAGAACATCATTTTGTTTCAGAAATATTTGTTCAGGTACTAAACAGGTTAGCATATGTGATAGTGCTGTACAAAGCAGATGAATGAGACTTATTAATACAGTTTTTAGAGATCATTATTATGCAGGTGACCAGTTAGATGGCCTGTGTTTCATTGCCTGAATTTGGGGGACAGTTTGGTATGTCCTCACCATGGACGTGCTGAGAGTTTTCAAATTATAGTAGAAAGCATGGCTGTTAACACCAATGGGGGAAAAAAAAAGATTGACAGGGTCAGACTGTGACCTATTGAAGTGCCTGTGGCCTTGGTTAGCTGCCAAGCCATAAACACCTTTACCTGTGGCTTTTATGGAGAAATGAGAGAAGTCTGTTCTCTCTGTGAGCCCAGGAGGTATAGAAAAAGGAGCCTTCACCAGGCACAGGAGATCCCGTTACCCACACCCCCTCCCCCCCAAGCTTGCTGTGTAGCTCATGCCTGGGGCCCTTCCCTTCTCTGAATTTTAGTTTCCACATCTGTTAAAAATCAAGCAGTGCTTTATCGGCCCTTCTGACACCCAGCAGGCATGCGGGGAGCCGTGCTGTGGGCAGGCACTGTGCTAAACATAGTGGAAGTGGCTTGGACACGAGTAAGGTGCAGCCTCCCACTTCAAGAAGCTCCCAGTCCAGAGCTGGTGGCTGGGGCTGAGGGGACAGATGCATCCGCAGGTGGCTGTGGGAGTGTGTTAACAGATGGGGTCTAGACAAGGAGTGCTCGCTCTGAGCAAACCCTGATGACCTCTAAGTTCCCTCTGACGACAAAGTTATTTGATTCTGTGAACTTAGTCTAAGCCTTGTTTCTCCATCCCTGGGTAACCTTGGATAAGTCACTTCTCTAACGGGCCTCAGATTTACTCACTGGTCAAAGTATGAAGTCGAGAACAAATCAGTGGTCCCCAGTTATTTTTCATTAAGGATCTTATGGAGAGATTTGACTCACCAAATGCTGCATTGACTGATTTGAGTTATTTTGTCTTGTTTTTATGAATTAGGTCTACATATAATGTTCAATTAGAGCTTTTGATTGATATGATAGAAATAGTGTGATCATAAAAGATAGACTTCAATAAATAATAGAATTCTTCCAAAAGCAAGGGCAGTGGTTTATTTTTTTAATTTTTTTTTTTTTTTTTTTTTTTTTTTTTGAGACAGAGTCTCACTCTGTTGCCTGGGCTAGAGTGGCTAGAGTGCCGTGGTGTCAGCCTAGCTCACAGCAACCTCAGACTCCTGGGCTCAAGCGATCCTTCTGCCTCAGCCTCCTGAGTAGCTGGAACTACAGGCATGCACCACCATGGCTGGCTAATTTTTTCTATATATTTTTATTTGGCCAATTAATTTCTTTCTATTTATAGTAGAGACGGGGTCTCGCTCTTGCTCAGGGTAGTTTCGAGCTCCTGACCTTGAGGAATCCACCCGCCTTGGCCTCCCAGAGTGCTAGGATTACAGGTGTGAGCCACCGCACCTGGCTGGTAATTTGTTAATCTAAGCCATTTTATAGCAGACACTTCCAGAGAAGATTAAAGATATCTTTAAAGCTATCCCACTGGGTGTGCAGGAGAAAGAGGAAATGAATGAGAACGGGTTCCGGAGCCAAGGCCCTTGCTGGGCATTTCATGAAGGCGACAAGATATAACTGCTCAAGAAATAATCAGAAGAGAGCCAATAAAAAGATAATTGGATACAACAGAGTCTTTGTATGTTTCAACTAGTAACAGTGGAACCGAGATTTGAGCCCAGGTCTGTCTGGTGTATTCAAAAGCCCTCGCCCACCCCACTGCTCTACATGCCTCTCTTGTGTTGTGATTGCAGGACAAGGATGGTATCACCAATGTGGAGAAAGAGCACACTGCTGGGTTTCACATTGGCTGTTACTAATCCACTTTACACACTGGGAAATGGGTGTATATGGCAGAGCTCAGCCAGGAACCCAGGCAGTCTGGCTCCCCAGCCTCTAACACCGGCCTTCTGCCTCCATTTGGTCATGTAGGTCGTTATGCAGTTTAAGACACCCTAGATATCATACTATATTTCATCTTGCAATGATACGTCCTATACAAATAGCTATTGGGAATTTATGTAAGGTACTTCTCTCATCCCATCCCCATAGCAATTCTGCAAGGTGAATGAGGCAGGGTTTATGAGTCCTTTGTTTTGTAGATGATGAAATTGAGGTTAAGGAGGTTCAGGGATCTGGCCAATGCCGCACAGCTAGGATGTGTTAGACGTAAGACTCGTCAGGTAGTCACCACTGGAGAGGAACTTCCAAGTCAAGTTGCCCAACTTCTCATTTTCAGACGGGGAAACTGGTGTCTAGAAAGTAGGACAACCTTACTCAAGGTTGTGCAGGAAAGACTTGTTCAAGGTCAAATGATAAATCGGCTGATGAACCATGATTGGATCAAGGCCTCT
This sequence comes from Lepilemur ruficaudatus, assembly GCA_963574885.1. Taxonomy (NCBI): domain Eukaryota; kingdom Metazoa; phylum Chordata; class Mammalia; order Primates; family Lepilemuridae; genus Lepilemur; species Lepilemur ruficaudatus. Next base: position 219,635 of record CAUYRT010069322.1, on the reverse strand, counting down.
GCCCTTCCCCTGCCCAGAGATGTACGTCATGTTGCTTGTGTCAGATGGCCAGCAGTCTTCTTGATTTTTTCTATTGCCAAAGTTTATTTTAAAACCTTCCTGGTTGAGTGTTCTGTGACATGTGACATTCTCATGAATTTCAGAGGGATCCCTGCCTGGATAGGGGAACATCTAAGTAACCTTCAGGACCTCTTTGAGCTTGGAGAGGCTGTGACTCTGTTCCCAGAATTCTGAGGCTCTTTAAAGATAATCTTCACGTCTTTGCTGCTCTCGGGAGGAATTCTCAGGCCTGGTCTCTGTTGTCTGTTCTGCTCCCTGATCCTCAGGCTTAAGTTGGGGCGGAGAGCTCCAAGAGGTTTAGCTGGAACCATTCAGATCGGTGTCTTATAGCTGCTTCTTCCAAGATTACAGTTCAAGGTCCCAGATGCCTCCCACTGCAGAGGAGAGGAAACATCTGGGCCAGAACTGCAGGGAGGGAGCCCAGTTGTGTGGGAGATGCCCTGGGGTAGGAGCCTGTGAGCTGAGAGCTCTTTATTCCAGATGTGGTCTGCCCACTGGGGGCCAGGTCCTATCCTCGAGGCTTTGATAGGCCCAGGGTGTGAGTGCGGTGGCTGGAGTTGGGGCAGGCAGAGGATAAGGGTGCAGAGAGTGAAGCAGGCAGTATTCGGGAAGGAGCCTCCGAGGAGGTGTGCGGGGCTGGTGGGGGAGGCAGGCATAGCTTGTACGGACTTCAAACCACAATGGACAGATGCCAAGGCATCCAGACAAGTGGTGGGGGCACTGCAGGGCACAGCCTCTGCTGTGAGGAGCTTAGTCTGTGTCCGTCACAGGGAAAGCAAAGAGGAACACAGGCTCACACCATGAGTCATTTACCCACTCATCCTTCAGGGCCAATCCCAGCATTTGGCAAAGCACCCTCGGTGTGACTATGGAGCCGTGTCCCCATCTGTAGCCAGGAGATGACCCAATGTTAGCACAAGTGTTTTCCCCTCCACCAGCTGGTCTATCCAGCCTACAGTCACAGGAGGCACTGCTCTGGGCCAATCTCTCCTGTGATGGTTAATTATCTGTGTCAACATGGCCAGGCTATAGTGCCCAGTTATTTACTCCAACACCAATGTAGGTGTTGCTGTGAACGTGTCTTATCGATGTGGTTAACATGTACCATCAGTTGACTTTAAGTAAAGAAAATTACCCTCCATAGTGTGAGTGGGCCATAGCCAATCAGTCGAATACATCTGTTTATAAAAAAATATATATATACACACACACCACACAGAGATGGTCCCCAACTTATGATGGTTTGCATTATAATTTTTGACTTTATGATGGTCTGAAGGCAATATGCATTCTGTATAAACTGTACTATGATGTTTGGTAGGTTAGGTGTATTAAATGCATTTTCAACTTAAGATACTTTCAATTTATGTTGGGCTTATCAGGATGTAACCCCATTGTAAGTCAAGGAGCATCTGTATATATACACAGTATATTGCCTCTGACATATCCCCTTTCACTGTCCTTGAGAACAGAGCACTGATCAAGCCCCTCAAAGCACGTACCTCCATCAGCAGATCGCAACCATAGGTTTTATTTTGGCCTCCTTCTCCACACTTGTGACCCTTAAACAGTCAAAAGGTCCCAGATGGAAATGGAATTGTAAGGATAACAAGCTTGGTGGCAGCTTGAAGAGCGGGGAGGTCTGGAGCCCAGCAGTGAAACAGGAACAGGAGATGATACCTGCTTTTTAGGATGCAGGCAGAAGTCTGGACCACTGGGTCTATCTGCCATGATATTTCTCAGGTCTTGCTTGGCAAGGGAGCCTGTGCCAACATTTTCACAGCATCCAAAAGTGGCTTTCCCAGTAAGAAACTTCTTGGTTGGTGTCTGCAGCACCATGGGAGGTGGCTATTTCTTGCCAGCTGTGTAAACAGGATGGAGACCTAGGACAGGATTCTGGGTTACAAGCAACCAGGACCAACTCTGTCCATCTTAAGCAAAGTGGGGACTTGCTGAAGGATAGGGTGCACAGAAACAACAAGAGGCTGGAGAACAGGCTTGGACAAAGGGCAGAGCCAAGGGAGCCACAGGAACTCCAGAGAAGGGAAGACTGCAGGCATAGTCTGATCCAGGGTCCCCTACTGAGGGTGACTGATCTCTGAGGATCCCTTCACACTCACTCAAGAGTCAGCCCCAAGAATGAGTATCTGGTCAGCTGATGTTGTATTCCACATGAGCCCAGGCAGGAAGGGATGGTGGGGAAGGATTTGGTGCTACTGGGCTTTCCTAGTGATGGTGGCTGTGGGAGATGGGTGCTAGGTTGCCCCTGCCTCAAAATGAGGAATTCTCCCAAAAGGGAAACCAGAGTTTTAAGGTGAGAGTGGATGCTGGACAGATTACAAGTGACAGCTACACCTCTTGGAACTATTGCCCATCTTAAGCCAGTAACAGACTGTGTTGCTTAACTAGGAGCAAGATAGAGTGGACAGAACTTAGGATCTGGACCTGGATGACCCAAGGTCAAGTTCTACCACTTACTAAGCATGTGACTCTGGGCAAGTTATTTTTATCTCTGTCTCGATTTCCTCCTCTGAAGTGAGGGTAGTAACAGCACATGCAGTTCATGAAATTGTATGTGAAAACACTTTGGAAACTATAAAGTATTTTCAGTCCTGGAGGGCAGGCAGCTTCCCAGCCCGAGGCCTGGTGCCTAGTAAGTGCCCAGTAAGTGTGTGTTGAGTGAACAAATAAGTGATTATCATCATCGTGCTAACTTGACCATGAACTTTGCAGAAGAAAAATGGGCAGATGCCATCGGGCCTCGGTTCAGGTTTCATGAGCTGAGGCCTCACAGATGAGCCTGTGGTTTTGTTTTTTTTTTAACAATCCTTTTGACGTTTTCATTTTAATATGTGAAACCTGGCTACTCGTCTCAGGGAGAGTTTATGGAAAAAAAGCTTCCAGCTGGCTTTGGGGCAGCCCATAAAAATGTCCTGAAAATGTTAACCAGTTAGAAACAAGGAGCTGTGGGAGAACGGACACCAGTGACGCCACAGACCCTGGTGGGGCCTGCTGCATTTCAGTAATTACCTCCCTGAGCAGGAGGACGCATTCTTCATTCCTTCTGGTTCCTCGTCAAAGGATGAGGCCCCAGAATCTGTTAAAGAGAAACCACAGCTTTCAAATAACAGACAAACACATCTTTAACACAGGCAGTCTGTGATTCAAACGGCTTCAAAGGGCGTGGGGGCTGGGAGATGGGTTTTCAAGAGCTCTAACTGAAGCAGCTAATCAGAATGCCAGCTTCCCAAATCCTGCCGCTCCCTTGGCTCAGGTCTGGCCTCCTCCAGGAAGCCCTCGTTGGTAACCCCAGTCCATCGTGGGCTGGTTTGTTCATCCATGGAACTCCTTGCCCTAAAACCCTCCAGAGGGGCCTCCTAGCTTCAGGGTCATGTTCAATCTCCTCAGTCTGGTACACCAGGCCCTTTGTGATTTGGCACCTTCCCACCTGTGCGGCCTCTTCTCAGGCTCCCCACCCCCACCCTTTGACCCAGCTGTGCCAGACAACCTTCCCCGCCCCTGCCTCCACCTGGGCCTCAGAGCCTTGGCCTGCATCCCTGGCTGGCTGGCATTTCCCTCCCCTTCTTCATGCAGCTGGGCGGTATTTATTCCCTAAGCCTCTACTCCAGTGGGGAGGAGTCTGAGTCCCCAAGGCTGGGTTAAGTGCCCCTGCTCAGGCTCCAGAGTGCCTGTGTTTCCACTTGTTACACTTATTGTAAGGGCCATTTGCTCAGCTGCCTCACCTTCTTCCCTCCCCGCAAGCTCCACTCAGCTGCAGCCAATACCAGGCCAGGCTGGAGAAGCTGCTCATTTTTAAGCGCTGCTCATCATACCTGCAGTACATTGGGATCACCTAGGGGGCTTTAAAATGCCTACGCCTGTGTTCTCATCCTCAGAGATTCCCATTTGACTGGTCTGGGATGTGGCCCAGGCCTGGGCTCTGGGAGTGGGGGATTGAAAAACTCCCCAGGTGTTTCTACGGTGCAGCCAAGGTGGAGCACCACCGCCACCACTGTAATTTATAGCATATGACTCAGGACTCACCCAGCCACTCAGAAGAGCTGAACCTCGGCCCCTGTCAGGAAGTATAACCTTGAACTCAAAACCCTATTGTATTTGCCAAAAGTTGTGGTGAGAGAAAACTATTTATCCATTTATCTGGCTTGGTGGTGCTGAGCAGCTGTACAGTCCCCCCAACCTGCTCCCCACCCCAGTCCTCCACGCTTGATAGGGGAGACCACCCACATCACAGTCACCTGTTAGGAGGATGCCCATCTAAACCACAGCCCAAATCCAAGGAGCCACACCTGGGGCCCTGCACTATAGACAAGTTACCTGGCAGTCTCCTCATGCACATTGATGTGCCACAACTCAAAATATCCTAAAACAGGCCCGCACACTCCCGATGGCTTGAAGAGCCAGGCAGCAAAGTTGTAAGTGAAGAAGGGAACCATGGAGGGATCGGAGAGCGACTCAGCTCTAGCCAATTCTCATCCTTTGGGAGTGAGGGCCCCATGTTGTCAAATCCCCCATTCTTTTTTCTAAAAAAGATACCACCAAAATCTGGATTTTTAAAATGTGAAATCTCCCATTTAAAGTTGACAACTAGTGCAAACAATCTAATGCAAAGCTCAGACTGCACAAAGCTCACCTGAGAACTGCCTTTGGCATCTGCTACCAGTGTTCGCTATAAACTGTGTGTGGATGAAGCTACAGTGGCAGCTCGCCTGGCCTTGTCTCAGTGGCTCTCTCCCCTCAGAGCTGCTTTACTGCTTTGGGACACGGGCCAGCACGCAGAGGGGTGCAGGAAACAGCCCCTGAGATTTGTGCTGTACATGCAATTGGAAGGCTGTTTGGGGACATTGCTCCTTACATTCAACAGTGTTCACTTCATGCCAACTCACCAAAAAAAAGCCTCTGCGGGCTCAGGGCCTACGAGAGTTTTGCTTTGCCTCAGCAACTGGCGTGTCAGTGTCTTATGGACACTGTGCACTGTGTGGGATCAAGTTTCTGCTGCTAGAAAGCTCAGAGAGCAATTTGTGGCCTGTCTCCATAACATGTAGGACCTCAAGGTCCACACTTTGGGTACCTGTCTCATTTCTGGGTTCTTCTGACTTCTTTCCAACTTCTGTTTCGATTTGTCACGTGTCACATGACCACCCCTGTAAAATTTTATTCCTGTATATCAAGTAAAGAAGGTAAGAAGTTAAGTGCTTTCTGGAATAAGGCATGCTATAAATAAATAAGCCCATAAAATAGGAAGTGCTTAAAAAATGAAAAGGTTATTGAATACACGACTACTTGAATGATTCATTTTGTGGTCCCACCCAGGGCCTCGCACAGAGCAGGTGTTCAGGAAATGAGGGGCAGGATGATGGAGTGGAAAGCGGCGGTTTAGAGGTGGAGAGACAATAGCCCTGTCATTTCCTATCGCCTAGGACCTCAGGCAAGTTGTTTAACCTCTCTTAGCCTCAGTTTCCTTATCTGTACAGTGGGGATAATCTCAGCACCCACCTTATCAGAGTTTTTGGGAGGATTGACTGAGATTATACATGTAAAGTGCCTGGCATGTAATAGGCACTTAACAAATGAGAGCTGTAATTATTTTAATAATTAAAAACACCCTCATATATGAATGTCATTATTTAATAAGCTAATAAATGCAATAATGTGTATAGCATGAGTGAGGACACTTTCCCTCTGCTCAAGCCCACCAGGGTCTGACAGAGGAGCCACATGTACCCACTGGACAAACAGAAAGGCATTCTGGGAAGCCTTGTCCCAGGTCTCAGCTGGGCCGGCAGGTAGCTGTCCAAGTGTGGCCACCCCACATCCCTCTCTTCCCAGCATGCTCAGGTCCAGAAGACCGTGTCCTACTGCACCTGTCACCCAATGCTCCAGCCCTAGCCCTGTGCGTCCGTCCCTTTTTTGGAAGCCTCTGGCAGTTTTCTGCAAGCTTCCCAGTCCCTTCCCTGTCCCTGACTGCCCCCTCTCCTGGTGATCACTATGTGAGCAAATTCATCTTGAATGGTTCCTTGACCTTGCTTGAGGGATGCACACAAAATGTGTCAAAATGTGTGCCATGTGATACGGGAGGTGCATTCAGAGATAACTGAATGTTGTGTCTGGGGCTCATTCCTCTAAGGGTTGGGCACCAGGCAGACAGTGAGGAACGTAACCCTCTAGTATGGCTACAGGGAAGGAAATTCACACAGAGCTTTGCGATGGAGGGTGGTCTATGGTGAATTTTAATCTACCTAAGTGCCAAAAATTTATTTGGAAGAAGCATTATTGCATAGGGTATAGGTTCTCAAAGAGTGGTCCCAGACCAGGAACATCAGCACAGACTGGGAGCATCTTATAAATAAATGCAAGATTTCCATTCCTCCCCCAAAACTACTGACTCAAAAGATTTGGGGGAGGATCAGCACTCTGTGTTTTAACAAGCCCCCAGGGTGATCAGGTGCACAGCCAGATGGCATGGTGGATTCCAGTTCTGAGCTTTGGTGGCCTCATATGTAGACGGGACGATACTTACGGCAGTGGGCTTCTGTAGGGGAAGCGAGGAATCCCTGCTGGCTCAGGGTTGGTGGTGGGCACCTGCCTCCTCCAGCCAGTCATCAAACCAGCTTTTGAGGGTCAGCTACCACCTGATGCTGTTCTGTGTCAGTACGAACACCAAGATAAGGACTCTAGCAGAGAGGAGAGATAGGACAAAGGGAAAGGAAGCCTGATCTGAAACTCTGAATGCCAACCTTAGGACTTTCATGTTACTCTGCCTGCCACGGAGGCTTAATTGTTTCCATTACTTTTCTATAACAAAGCAACAGGATCTTTAGGATTCCAGGCATCCCTGGGGCCACCTCGCAGTCCGTAGTGCAGCTGAGGACAAGTGAGTCCCCCAGGCAGGGTTAGAGCTTCCTCCACTGAGCACCCTCCCCTCCCTCACTTGCGTGCTCTGGAAAAGGCAGCAGCCCTTCTTATCGGCTGGGGCCCTGGCTGCCAAGACAAGGCCGGTGCGTTCCGGGAAAAGGCGCCTGGGAGGGCAGCCCCGCGTGTTTGGAATGCAAGTGCTGCTCAATGCCTTCCATATGGCTGTGGGGCTGTGCAGCTCTGGGCTGTACCCAGGGGACAGACTCTGGCAACCAGCCGTTCCCCCTCAGCCCCTAGTCCACCCTTCGCTGCCAAAAGGCACATGTATTTGTTTGTTTATTGTCTGTCTCCTCCACCGGTCTGTGCACTGGGCTGTTGACCTCTGATTACCAAGACTAGCATGGCGCCGGGCACGTATGAGACATCCAGAGGATTTAAGAATGAATACTGAGAAAATGACTTAGTGGTAGAAGGCTTTAGAGAGTCTCGTCCTTAAGTAGCCCTGTCTTCAGTTAACATTCCTGGGAGCCTTCCACATGAGGACCTTTTCCTTTAGATGTGTAATCCCAGCCCACCCTCATCTCCAAGGGGCAGGGGCTTTGTTTTCCAACTTTGCCCAAGGTGAGAGCTGGGCTCAGAGGTGATGATGTGACTTGCCCAAGGTCACAAAGCTAGCAAGGAGCAGGTAGGATCTGAACCAGGCTGAAGGACTCCAGGTCCAGTGCTCTTTCTAGTCAAGCTCCTAAGGGAAGGAATCCCTTGCTGAAACTTTAATCTAGCCTGGGCTCCCTGGGGTTTTTCTCACAGGAATCCCAGAATTACTAAGACTCATAAAGTAAGGAACTTTCCCCTTAGGAAAACAAAGCATAGAAAACTCCAGTAAACTTTACTCTGTTCCCCTCTCAGAGAGTTTTGAGATTTCAAATTTAAGAGTGCAACATTATCTTAAAGAGAAGTCTGTGACTTTCATGTTGCGTTTATGTAATAGCCATAGTGGCACTTTAATATAATTATTTTTAATGGCTTTATTGAAGTACATAACCTACTTACCATAAAATGCACACTACATGATTTTAAATTATTATATATTTTGTCTATTTGAAAATAAATTTATATTTAGAAAATAGAACGTCGTTTAAAACCAAAAGCAAGTCTTCTAGACTGTATCAATCGGATTGATCTTTTGTCAGGAATTGACTTCGACCATGTGGGCTCTGGCTGGGCAAGTCTGAAGTCACAAGGCAGGCTGCAGGAAGGGCAGGCAGAAGCTCTCAGGCAGGAGCTGGAGCTCCTGTCCACAGAGGAAAGTTCTTCTTTAGGGAAACCTTAGTCCTGTTCCTAGCACCTTTCAATAGACGGAATCTGCCCCAAGCAGACCAACTAGGATAATCTCCTTTACTTAAAGTCAACTGATCATAGATATTAATCACGTCTACAAAATATCTTTATAGCAACTCCATCCAAGATTATTATTGCATTGAATAATTGGGAACCATAGCCTAGCCAAGCTGATACATAAAATTAACCACCATCTGGGTGAAGTTTCTGTCTCCCCGTCCACCATGATGTGCTAGAGACTGAGCTACAGAGGGGACCTGTAGGCCAAGCCCAGGTGGGCAGGTGGGTGGGCAGCACCATCCTTAGCAGGAGTTAGGAAGGGCTGACCAGGTGTAACCCTGGGCAGAGCAAGGATTGCTTTGAAATGAGAGAACCTGGGTCTGTTTCACAGCCTGTTGATGTGATAGCTTAACTTTGAGTACATCCCCTAAACTCTGAGCATCAGTTTCCAGATTTTTTAAATGGGGCTATGAATACCAACCTGACAGCGCTGCTTGCTTACTGTTTCATCAGTCATTAAACATTTATTGAGTGTCTACTGTTTGCCAGGCACTGGGTGCTTGGGAGGGCCAAATGAGGTAAAAACAATGACTAAAATTTATTAAGCACGTAATGTGTGTCAGGCATGGTTCTAAGCACTTTACATGGATTGATTCATTTAATCCTCACACCAGCCCTACAAAGTGGGCATAGCTGTGTTCCCATTATATAGACTAGGAATATTCATCAAAGTATCTGACCCTTAAAAGACATGAAATAAACATTTATTTCCCTCCTCGTTTTAAGGGAGCAAGGGACACGATTCATATCAACATTTCTTTGAGTTCCATCTTATAGCTATTTCTCATAAAGGAGGGAGAGAACTTTTACCCACTTAGTGGCATTAAATTTCAAATCCACCAGTCTGCTGGTGGGAATGGAAAATGGTGCAATTGCTTTGGAAAACAGTCTGTTAGTTCCTCAAAAGGATAAACACAGAGTTGCCATATGAGAAGCAATTCTATTCCTAGGTATGTATCCAAGAGAATTGAGAACATATGTCTGCACAAAAGCCTCTACGCTAATATTCATAGTAGCATTATTCATACTAGCCAAAAGGTATAAACACCCAAATGTCCATGAATAGATAAATACAATAAATAATGAGTAAATGAGTGAAAAGATAAATTAATGTGGTATATCCATTTAGTGGGATATTACTCAGCAATAAAAAGGAATGAAGGGTCTGACATGGTCAGTGAGGAAAGAAATCAGTTGTTTTCATAAAGAGAATATTCAATATTGATGCCAACGAGTTACTGGGTACAGTGGGAAGGGCTAGGAACTGTGGTCAGAAGACCCAGGCCCTAAGTGGGCTCTGCCTTTTGGCACTGGGTGCCCCTGAGCGAGTCACTGTTCTCCTCTGAGCTCCTTCTTTTCATCTGTGCGAAGGGATCAGAGTCCCTGCTGCTGGAAGGAAGAATCCAACTGCCCCAGAGGGCAGTAGGAGGGTGAGGGCAATAGGGTGGGATAAAGGCTCAGCCAACTCCTCCCCAACAGAGAGTAGTCACAGGCCACCAGAGCCAAGCCACCCACCCACTGGGTGACCTTGCTCAGTGTCCATCCACCCTGGAGCTTGGCCTCCCTGCCTGTGCAGTGGTCAGGGTTACAGTGATGACATTAGCACTGTACACCCTGGAACTGCCAAGGAGGAAAATACCTTTAGGATGGTGGGGGTTGGGGAAAGGACCCAACAGAGAAGAATGCTACTGGCTAGACAGTTGTAACATCCAACTCCCTCTGGAACAGTTACCCAAACTCTGTCTGTGCCACATGAATGTGCTTTCCTTAAACACACACACACACACACACACACACACACACACACACACACACATCCCAGATCCCAAGGCGGCAACTGAGATCCAGTTCCTGGCAAAGGGTCACCACACAGCATCGACTCCCCTACCTCATCCTACCCCTCCCTGCAGCTGGTGTCAGTCACACCCAAGTGACCCCCCAGGGTGGAGCACTCCAGGCAGGGGGCATCTCCCCTGGAGAGGGGTCCTGGAGAAGAAGGTCTACAGCTGGCCAGAAGGCACGGCACTGCTCATTTGACTCCCCCCACATCCCCAGTACCTGGAGAGGACACCACAGTGGATAAAGACCTTGTGGAACTTGCCTGGCCTCTCTGAGATTGTTCTTTCATCTATAAAGTGAGGAGGAAAACCATACCTTCCTCTCAGGTCTGTTATCAAGTGTGATACTTGCAAGTAAAGTTTGTGCTCAACAAATGATAGCTATCATCATTTTGTTATAGCTATTTTAAAAAATTAAGTTGTAGTCTGCTGAACTAAATGTGAATCTTGTAGCTGATGGCTCTGTTTTTATACTGTCCTCACAATCTCATGCCACTCCTGGTCACAGACAGAATCATCAGACTTAAGAGTTTGAACCTGGCATAGACTGATCTTGGTTCAAGTGGTGGCTCCCGGCCCTTGTATGACCTTGAGTGAGTGACTGTTACCCCTTGAAGCCTGGGTTTCCTCCTCTGTAGAACAGAGATGATGGCAATCACACCTTCCTCATGGGTTTTTCACAAACATGTTGTGGAATGATGCAGGCAGAGCCCCCAGTGTGCTGTCTGGCATTGAGCTAAACACACCATGATTGTCTGAGATTCTGTCATTCTTGGACTGGGACCCCACAGAGTACAAAGCAGTGGCTTCGGCAATCTTGGCATCCTCACAACAACATCGTGAGGTCAGGATTCTCACCCATGTGGCAGGAGTAGGAAACAAGGCTTAGTGAGTCTCTGCTGGGGGCTCCATAGAGGAGAGCAGATTCGGCTTGTTTCCCTGGGTCTGAGCCTCTGGAAAGCAGAGGGTGTGTCACTGTCCCCTGCCCAGTGCTTAGAACCACAGTGCCCTGCCCTGCCTTGTCCTGCCTGCTCCATCCTCCCTCGGTGCTCCCAGGGCGAGCCCTGCCCCAACACTGATACAGGACAAAGAGTTCAGGAGATCTGAGATCAGGGCCTCACCCTCTCAGGAACTGGTCATGTGATCACAGGCAAATCACCTCCTTTCTGTGCCTTGGTTTTTCCATCTGAAATCAGTTCGGACAATTTCAGCCCTGGCTTTGGCATCAGAAGGCCTGAGTGTGAATGCTGGTTCCCCCACTTCTCTGGGGTGGCTTTGAGCAACTTACTTCACTTTTCTTAGTTTCCTGTCTTTGCCTGTAAGAAGGGGCTAATTAATGGCAGAATGTTGTAGTAGGATGTTAAGAAAAAAAGGGAGAGCACCAGAGAGTGACTAATATGATTCTAATTATGTGTTGAAAAGTCTGTGTGTTTGTGTGCTGTATCTACCTTTTCAAAAAGACAAAGAAAATTGACTAAAATGTCAGTAGTACTCTCTGGACGCTGGGCTCATGGTGATTTTTACTTCCTTCTGCATGTTACTTTTGTAGTTTTCCAGTTTTTCTACTATGAGTATGTGTCTCTTACATCAGAAATGAGCAACTGAAGTCATAAATATCAGTCGTCCTCACTGCCCAGAGCTGTCTGAACATTGCCTGTGGACACCAACGAGGGGGCCTCTGTGAGCAGCCTGTGTGCGGCCGGCTGCGCGGGCCCTGCCCTCCTGGTCCTGCAGGGCTAGCCCTCTGGCGGAGGGCAGAAGGACCCACAGCCTCCCATGAGGATGTAACCTCATTGTGGCTGAAGACTCTACCCAAAAGGAAGCTGGAAGAGGAAAGAAAGTAACTAGAAACAAAAGACGTGGTTTCTAATGCCAACTTCCTGTCCCCCAACCTCCAACCTAGAGCAAGGAACCTAGTCTCTCCGCCCTTAGTTTCCTAACCTGTAAAAGGGGATTCAAGGGTGCCGACCACACTGTGGAGTTGTGAGGACCCAATGAAAGTGTGAGGACCCAAGACGCTCTGCCTGTGTCTTGCCTCCTTCATCCTCAAGTCACCTATGAGAGATGAAATGTCAGGTCTTTGGTGCATTTAACAGAGCTTTGTTGGAAGAGAATTATTCAGCGTTTTAAATCATTGTCTCATCCAGCTGTTAGCAGGCCAAGGCTTACCCAGCAGGTGCTTTGGGGAGAGCAGCGCCACATCTGATGCCATCTACACTCCAGCTCATCCTACTTTTCCACTTCCCTCCACTGTCCTGCCACACAGACTCCGCCCGCAGGCAAGCCTGCTTCCTGTCTCCAAGTCTGTATTCTCCCCTGTCCACCCATCTTCTGCATTTCAAAATACTTCCAGGCTTCGTTTAAATGCCATCTCTGCCATGAAGCCCTCCCTGCCCCACCCAATGGATCTGGGATTCTGCGCTTTCTCTGAGCTTCTCTTACTTTTGGTCATAATGATCTACTTATGGGCCTGTTTCCCCCATAGAACTAAAAGTTTCTTGAGGGCATGGTGCACATCTTACCTTCCTTCTCCCCAGTGTCCATCACAGCAGATGACACACACAGTGTCAGTAAAGCTTTGCTGAAAGCATGGATGCATCTCATACTGTTTGAAGAGAGTATGTGTCTCTTCCCATCAGAAACAAGCAATTAAAGCTGTAGAGGGACAGGAGTCCCTTGTAGTGGCTTGTCCTACGAATCCCCCTTTAGCTCAGCACTCGGTGAGAAGGGATAGAGAGGTCGTTGGTAGGACACCAGCTCCGAGGCAGAAGCCCCATAACTTGCTAGGCCAGACCTTTACCTGTTACATCCACCTGTCAAAAGGAAGCAAGTCAGTCTCCATCGCTGACATGCTGTCAGCAGTGGGAACAAGAAAAAGCAGCCCTGGTGTGTTTGCAGCCTGTCACGCACAGAAGACGTGCTGGTGCTCCATCACTGCAGCTGGCCCTCCCGTGAACCCTGTAAGCTGGGCTCCTCCTGGTTTTCGGATGACCAGGCTGAGGCGCAAAGGGATGCCAGGTTTACAGCTGGGCTGGACCTGGGCTGTCTGATCTATTGAGCCCACTGCACCACAATGCTCCCTCACCTCCTTTGATCCTCCCAGACACTGGGCTAGGCAGAACAGGCAGGGCAGCTGGCCCATTTTACGGAAGAAACCTTAAAGGTTTGAGGAGTGAAGTCTATCACAGCCTCAACAAAGGGAAGAAGAGTAAGCTGTCAGGAAGGCTGCCACAGAGAGCAGCAAGAAGTCTCAGGGTCTCTGGAACACTGGGTGAGGCCTCCAAGGTGAGAAGACAAGTGTGGGCCACCACCAGACTGTGACAGGAAGGCAGTGATGCCTAGGGCCTCTCTCTCCCCAGTCTCTCCCATGTGGCATCTCCTCTGAGGGCCAGAGAACCCAATGCGGGAGGCATGCTGGGGTGGATCTCCCATTATAGGACAGAGAAGACAGGCCAAGGGGGATGTTCCTGCAGCACTCCGGACTCTGCTACCTCCTGCAGAACTGGTGGCACCATCTCAAACTCGGCAAAGGCCTTTTCAAACTTGGCTTGCTATGACCAACTCCCACAGTCAAGCACTTTGCGAAAAATCTAAAAGAGATTTTAAAAATTCTTTCTTTGGTTTTATACATATACAAAGAACAACCTCTGCTCAGTGGTTCAGAGGCCTTGATCAGTCAACTGAGAGAGGTGAATATTTTGGTTAATAAGGTGACATGGGATTCTGGAAAGTACCAAAGATGGGGCCTCCAGGCAGGGAAGTGGGAAGTTTATGCCCCTCTCCTCCTCTGTGCTCCTCTGGTTGCTCCCAGGAGCTCACAGTGACCTGGTTTCACCTGGATGAGACAAAGGGGTGTTTGGCTGGTGTAGGACAGGACACAAGGGCTGTGTGTGCTCCTGCCTGTTGGGGAAGGTGAGCTGCCAGGCCTGGGGTGGCAGGTGCCCTATGGGTCAGCTCAGTCCACCTGGCGGTACTAAAGGTGAGTGAGGAACCCAGAAGGCATGAGGCTCCTGAGTGTTTCTAAAACCCCCTGCAGCACTAGGCCTCACCTGGGCCAGGAGGCCTAGAATTAATGACTTTCTGGGCCGGAAGTAAACATAAAGTTCTTCAAATCCAACTCCCAGTTTGATGCTCCAGTGTAGCTCTCTGGATTTGCTTGTTCACCTCCAGGGATGGGGAACTCAGTCCAGGCCTGGACAGACTGAATTCACATGGGCACCCAGTTCTTTCCACCCGCTGGTCCTGGTTCTGCCCTTGGGCAAGAAGAGAGTGAGCCTGTTTCCAGTTCTCTGTGGTCCCTACAGAGGCCTCCTAGCCTGGTGGCTTCTCTGCTCAGGTCCTGCAGTTCTAGGCCTGGTCTCATTTTTTCCCCATCTTGGTCAAAATCTACCTCAGTATTCAGGGCTGGCATGGCTCTCTGGCCTCCCAGTGTCATGTGGTTGGTGAGGAGGGGAGTAGTTCTGCCCACCTCCTTCTGGACCCTTTCTTTGTGGGCCCAGCCCAATGTCCTGCCATCCTCAGCTGAGGGCCAGCCACGGTCAACCCATCAGTCCTGCTCAGATCATGCCAGCCGTGGCACATCCTTGTGCCCTGGGGTCTTGGGCGCCAAGAGCAGAACATCACAGTCATCTTGCTAAGCCCCCAGTCTGAGCTGGTGCTCCTTCAGGAGCCGACCCTCCTAAGCACTGGTCTCCACGATGCACTTGAGAAACATGGTATCATCCTTCACGTAGGCATGCTTGGGCGACTGCAGCTTGCTGAGGGGGAAGAAGAGTGGGCAGCCACTGGCCACGTTGGTTTCACTCTGGGGTCGCTGGAAGGATGCTGAGCTCAGGTCAGGCCGGAAGGCGTCAATGGCATGCTCACGGTTGTTCTGGTCGAGCAGCATGAAGGTGACCTGCAGGGCAGAGACAGGTGGGTGATTAGGCCCTGGGCAGCAGCACCATGGCAGGGAGGCCCATGTTGGGCTCAGAGCCGGGCTCCGTGACTGCTGCCTGTGGGGCCCCTCTGACCCTTAGCCCAGTCAGATTAGGAGTGAAAGAAACCATGTAAGGATTGCCCCTGGTGGATGGTAAGACCTTAGCAGCCGGAGCACCTGAAATTCTGAGCAGGCTCCAGGGCTGGTCTATGACTGGGATCAGATGTTCCTTCCTGCTGGTGAGGGGAGTCTGATGCCTCAGCCAAGTTTGATTGGCTGTTGGGGGCTAAAGGAGGGACCGAGGCACTGATAAGGCTGCTGGACTCTAACTCTCCCTTTGGCTTGGAAATTTTTGATCATCAACCACAGCTGGAACCTTCCAGGGCAAGACAGAGGGCAAGAGCAGGCAGGCCTGTGAAGGAGAGCCTGTTGGTCAGTGCCCTGAAACATTTATGGAACTTCCGGTTTACACAGGGCAGATATAGGCACCCCAAGAAGCTGATCATCTAAAAGTGACACGAACTCTCTTCCCTGGCACATACCTCTGAAACACCCACCAGGACCCTGAAATGTCTTCCCATCACCTACTGAAGCAGTCCTTAAACTTGGCTGCATGTTAGAATCCCCTGGGGTGGCTTAAAAATCCTGGTGCTCAGGCCTTAACACTTACTGGGCTGAGACCCAATCGCTGGTATTTAAAACAATCTCCCCAGCACCTTTGGGAACCACTGGGCGGTGGGGACTACTGACTCATACCCAGGCCATGGTGACACGCTCACCCCACCCCACCCCAGCTGAGGTCTGTATTCTTGGCACCTCTCCCTCATGCGATGCTGCTGTTCACCTGCAGGGACTGTCTAGCCTCTCCCAACACCCCCCTTTAAAAATTGTTAATATACTTTACTTTTTAGAGCAGTTTTAGGTTCACAGAAAAACTGAGTAGAAAATACAGATTTCCCACATACCCCTGGCCTGCATGTCTGTCAACCTTCCCACCAGGTGGTACTTTGTTACAATGGATGAACCTACATTGACACATCTTTATCACCCGAAGTCCATAGTTTACATTAGGGTTCACTCTTGATGCTGCACATTCTATGGGTTTTGACAAATGTATAATGACATGTACCCACCATTAATAGTATCATAAGAGTAATTTCATTACCCTAAAATTCCTCCATGCTCCACCTGTTCATCCCTCCCTGCCCCCTTGGCCTTAGCAACCACTAATCTTTTTCCTGTCTCCATAGTTTTGCCTTTCCCAGAATGTCATGTAGTTGGAACCATACAATATAAAGTCTTTTCAAGTTGGCTTCTTTCACTTAGTAATATGCATCTAAGATTCATCCATGTCTTTTCAAGGCTTGACAGGTCGTTTCTTTTTAGCACTGAATGATATTTCATTGTCTGGATGTACCAGACATGTACCTACTGAAGGGCATCTTCGTTGCTTCCCAGTTTTGGCAATTACGGATAAAACTGCCATAAACAGCTGTGTGCAGGTTTTTGTGTGGACGTAGTTTTCAACTCCTTTGGGTAAACAGCAAGCAGTGTGACTGCTAGACTATGTCGTAAGAGTACATTTAGTTTTGTTAGAAACGGCCACACTATCTTTCAAAGTGGCTGAACCACTGCACATTCCCACCAGACATGGATGGGAGTTCCTGCTGCTCCACCTCCTCCCAGCATTTGGTGTTGTCAAGTGTTCTGGATTTTAGCCAGTTTAATAGGTGTGTATTTGGTATCTGCCTCTTTCCCCTTTTTCTGGAAATCCTGCCAGTTCAAGCCAGCCTCATAGCACCTCCAGGCACTTTCTGTATTCTCCATACCATGCGAATAGGTGATTTCTACAGAACCTACAGGAGTGCTCTGTTCCAGACATTTTAGCTCCTGGACTCCCGGAGCTGGAGGGAGCCTTGGCTACTAGATCGGAAGTCAGCTTCTTGTTTTATAAAAGGGGAAACTGACAATGCAGAGAGGTGGGGGACTTGCCCAGGCCATGTGGCCAGTTCATGCCTGAACCAGGACTAGGCCCCAGGTTCCCATACTCCCTCCATGGCACTCCCATCAGCCCCTGCCCAAACCTTGTTCCGGAAAGGCCACGGCAGCAGAGCGTCGTACTCCCCTCTCATGATCACGATGAAGAGTGACAGATGGGTCCTCTTTCCCGTTCCGTCCCCATTGAGGTACAGTCGCAGGCACAACTTGTAGCCATACTTGGCAGTGTAGAAAGCTGAAACACACAGGCAGCTGGGAAGTGCTGGACTTTGCAGATGAGGGAACAGGAACCCAGTTGTTAGGTATACCCCAGGTCAGTGGCTCAAAACTAAGACAGCTGAGGCTAGAGCGCAGCATTCTTCTTGATTAGCATGTCAAAGAGGAACAGGCTCTTGGAGATCATCTAGTCCTGTGGTTGCCAACTGGCCATCCAAATCACAGACTGCCAGGCCCCACCCTCAGAATTTCTGACTCAGTAGCACTGGGTGAAACTGAGGATTTGCATTTCTAACAAGTTTGCTGGGGACACCAATGCTGCTGGCCTGGGAACCACATTTTCAGAAATCCTGATCTAATCAACCTGCATTTTAGAGTCTGAAAACCGAGCCCAGTAGAAGGAAGTGGCTGGTCTCCATCTCACAGTGTATTGGGGCAGAGACAGGATTAGGGGCCAGGCAGCCTGCTTCCTGCCTCTCAATACCAGTTTCTTTCTGCTGCCCTAGGCCAACTGGTTGGACTCTCCTGGAGGCTGGGGGTGTGTGTGGTGACTCACAGTTCTGCCAGCTGCCCTCAGCAAAGGCCCCTGAGGGCTGAGTCATCCCTGGTGGAGAAGCATAGAGACCCATGGGCTCTCCCCCTGGGCAGCTGAAAGGGTCACCTCATCCAAGTGTGGGTTCCAGCAACTGTCACTCTCCAGCACACGGCCCTTCTGGGAGGGGCTGGGTGGGCATAGGGGTGGGGGGCAGGCAGGAAGGGGTGACAGCCTGACTCATCACTGCCTGTTATGTTTTGGTAGAACAGGAAGCCCGAGGCACCGCTTGCTTTTTCCCTCTTTGGAAAGAATTGAGGAAAGAAGGTCTGTGTGTGGGGCGCACGGCCACCCCATGAAGAAGGGCTGTCCCGACAGAGCAGGATGAGCACTGCTCCTGCAGGGAAGAGGCCCCAGTCCTGCTCTGAGGTGCAAGGCAAACTCTGCTGCCTCATTTCATGCACAAATATATGCACTGGTATATTAACAGATATCAGTTAGTTAAGAGAAACGTTTACCAAGTAATCACTTTATGCAAGACATTGTGCCCAGCCCAGGGGCCCCAGAAATAAGAACTGCCCCAGTTTACACAACACTTATCTGTGCACTATCCGCAATCACACACAAATGCGCATGTGGTTTACTCAGTTCCCTACTTGTCTTATTTTAGACTCCTGGCTCCCTGAGGGCCAGGGTCCCCAAGTGTTAACCTGTGAAAACCATCATCTGCATCCCTCTCATCTGCATGAGCTCTGGCTCATAGAATACCTTCTTTCACATCTCCTGTCCACAGGAAGCAGATAACAGTTTTCATTCCTATTTGCAGGATATGGCTGATATTCAGGGAGGGAAAATGGCCTGCCTAGGCCACTGTTGTAGGTGGCTGAGAGCCACCCATCAGAGCATGGTTCACCTACCACCCCCACGGTCCCAGCACAGTTCCTGGTTGTGGTAGGTGGCCTGAGTGGACACCAGCCTAACTTGACACAGCCTGGCTGTCAGAGTTGGCTGTTTTCACTGCTCGTTTCCTGGGCCCCATGGGGTCTGCCTCCTCCAGCTGGTTTCTGTGCTCTTGGGAGGTGTTACCTGGGGAAAAGAGGCTGACGGTCCTGCCACAGGCTGACTCGTGGCACCGCCTCGTGACATTGGTGATCTTCCACAGGAAGGTGCCATCAAAGGATGCCTCCTCCATGAGGCGCAGGCTCTGCTCCAGCTTGCCTAGGGACTGGTCTTTCTCAGCCAGTGTCTGCTGCAACTCCACCACCTGCAGGGAAGCCCATTCAGCCAGGGACACCAGGACCCAGCTTGAAGATGAGGTGGGGATGGCAGGATATGGAGATGGATCTGCCCCAAATATGCTTTCCTTGACCACACCTCACTCAGGCACATGTGTCTGCATTTGCACGAGCCACCTCCTGCCTGGAGCTCCTTTTCCTTCCTTCTGCACTGGCCAACTCCTATTTATCCATTAGGAATCTGGCTCATATGTCCCTTCCTCTAGGAAGCCTTCAACCACTGCCCTAGCTCGGCTGGTCGCTCTCATCCATGTTCTCACAGAGCCCGCATAATGTTTTATGAGACAGATTTTTCTGCCTTTCCTACAAGATGGTCTCCTTCACTAAGGACTGGGCTCATGCTCATTTTATCTTTGTGTCCAATCCTGGCATAGTGCCTGGCATGTAAAAGTATAGCCAGGAAGTTTGTTGGTGAAGCAAGAGTTACATACATGAAGACTTCACTCAGTCACTCGAACCCAGTGCCTAGACCTTCTATTAATGGTAGGTTTCCTCTATGAAATTTGGGAGAGTGCAAATTTATTCTCGGGTATGCTAAGGTAGGGAAGCCAGGAATAGAAGCGAGTGTGCTTAAAGAAAATCTAATCCTTAATTTTACTGAGGGGGAAGCTGAGGTCCTGAGAGGGAAAGTGACTTGCTCATACCTACACAGCAGGTAACCTGGTAGAGCTGGACCTGAAATCCAGGCCTAACTCGGTGTGAGACGATGATGTAAGGCTGCTGCAGAAAAAGCAATGTGAGAATGGCGACTGGTTACATTAAGAAAAGTATAAGCTCTGCAATCAGCCAAAAGAAAGAAATAAATGGCATCCAAAATGGAAAGGAGGATGTCAAATTGTCTCTCTTTGCAGATGACATGATCTTATATTTGGAAAAACCAAAAGGCTCCACCAAAAAACTCTTAGAGCTGATAAACAAATTAAGTAAAGTTGCAGGATACAAAAATTAACATGCAAAAATCAGTAGCATTTCTATATACTAATAATAAAATAGCTGCAAATGAAATCAAGGAGGCAATCCCATTTACAATAGCTACAAAAAAAAATCCTAGGATTTTAACCAAGGAGGAGAAAGGCCTCTATAAGGAAAACAACAAAACAGTGATGAAAGAAATTGAAGAGGATGCAAACAAATGGAAAGATATCCCATGCTCATGAATTGGAAAAATTAAATATCATTAAGATGACCATACTGCCAAAAACAATATGCGGATTTAACGTAATCCCTATCAAAACACCAATATTGGCAAGGTGTGGTGGCTCATGCCTGTAATCCCAGTGGTCTGGAAGGCTAAGGCAGGAGGACTGCTTGAGACCGGGAGTTCAAGACCATCCTGGGCAACATAGCAAGACCCCATATCTACACAAAATAGACAAATCAGCTGGGCATGGTGGCATGCACCTATAGTCCCAGCTACTTGGGAGGCAGAGGCAGGTGCCAAGAATATACACTAGGGCTGGGGAAAGAACACCCTCTTCAATAAATGGTGCTGGGAAAATTGGATATCCGTATGCAGAAGAATGAATCTGGATCCCTATCTCTCATCATATACAAAAATCAACTCAAGATGAATTAAAGACTTAAACATAAGACCTGAAAGTATAAAACCACTAGAAGAAAACATAAGGAAAACACTCCAGGACATAGATCTTGGTAAAGATTTTATGGCTAAGACCTCAAAAGCACAGACAACTAAAACAAAAATAGACCAATGGGACTGTATTAAACTGAAAAGCTTCCGCATAGCAAAGGAAACAATCAACAGAGTGAAGAGACAACCTGTTGAGTGGGAGAAGATATTTGCAAAATATTCATTTGACAAGGGACTAACATCCTGAAAATACAAGGAACTCAAATAACTTAACAATAAAAAATCAAATAAGCTGATTAAAAAGTAGGCAAAGGATATGAATAGATAATTCTCAACAGAAGATATACTAATGGCCAACAGGTATACAAAAAATGTTCAACATCACTAATCATCAGGGAAATGCAAATCACAACCACAATGAGATCATCTTACCCCAGTTAGAATGGCTATTATTAAAAAGACAAAAAATAACAGGTGCTGGCGAGCATGTGGAGAAAAGGGAACTCTTTTTTTTAGAAACAGAGTCTCACTCTGTCACCAGGCTGGAGTGCAGAGGCCTGATCATAGTTCATGGCAGCCTCCAACTCCTGGGCTCAAATGAACCTCTTGCCTCAGCCTCCCAAGTATCTAGGACCACAGGCATGTGTCACCATGACTGACTAATTTTTTAATTTTTTTGTGGAGACAGCGTCATACCATATTGCCCAAGTTGGTCTCAAACTCCTGGCCTCAAGCCATCCTCCTGCCCTGGCCTCCCAAAGCACTGGGATTACAGGCATGTGTGAGCTACCATGCCGTGCCAAAAGGGAACTATTACACCCTGTTGGTGGGAATGTCAATTAGTACAACCATTATGGAAAAAAAGTATGGAGATTTCTCCAAAATTAGAACTACCATAAAATCCAGCAATCATACTACTGGGTATCCAACCAATGGAAGAGAAATCAGTATATCAAAGGGCTGCCTGCGCTTGCCTGTATATTGCAGCACTATTCACAATAGCAAAGATACGGGATCAACCAAAGTGTCCATTGAGACATGAATGGATAAAGAAAAGGTGGCATGTTTTTTCACCAAACTGATGCTTAAAAAAACCAAGGAAGAAAAGAAAATGTTGTATGCATACACAATGGAATACTACTGAGCCACCAGAAAGAATGAAATCCTGTCATTTGCAAGAACATGGATGGAACTGGAGGTCTAGTAAAATGAAATAACCCAGGCTCAGAAAGACAAATATCGCATGTTTTCACTCATATGTGGGAACTAAAAAAGTTGATTTCATAAATATAGAGAGTAGAATGGTAGATACTACAGGCTGAGAAGGGAGGGTGGGTGGGAGAGGAGGATGAAGTGATGTAGGTTAACAGGTACAAACATCCATTAAGATATTATAAAAGCTATAAGTTCTATCACTTGACAGCAGAATATGGTGACTATAGTTAACAATGTATTTTATATATCAAAATAGCTAGAAGAGAGGACTTGAATTGTTCCCAACACATAGAAATGATAAATACTCAAAGCAATGGACACCTCAAATACACCGACTTGATCAGCACACATTCTATGCATGTGACAAAATATCATGTGTACCATAAATATGTAAAATACTATTAATATATATCAACAAAATTAAAAAAGAAAAAGAAATACATAAGCTCTGGAATAAAGGAAGGGACAGCCCTGTTGGACCAAGAATTCTCAGATAAGTGGATTATGTGGAGTCAGTCTGGGACCACACTGCAAGCATATAGAATCTTTTAGAGACTAAGCCAGAGCATATAAGGACAACATAAAACAACGTGCTCTGATGAAGGGGGGAAGGCACTGGGGCTTTTAGCCTGAAGAAGGAAATCTCAGGTAAGAAGGATATAATCACCGAGTATCCCTCTCTGAAGGGCTGCCACAGGGACTAGAAGGCAGATTTGTTTTATAGGCCTCAAGGGGCAGGGCCAGGAACAAAGCAGAGAAGACAGACAGAGGCTGGTTTTAGCTTAGCCTAAGGAAAAACTTGCTAACAGTGAAAAATGTCCCACGACAGAATGAGCTGCCCAGAGAGGGGGTGTCCTATCACAGGAGAAGTTCAAGCAAAGGAACTAAAGGACATGTTGGGAGTGTCTGACTTTGATAATAGCTTCTGACTCAGTACTCTTCCTGGAAGGTCCCGGGATACAGGGGAGATACATTTTGATGGGGGAGGGGCTGCTCTGAGCAGGCTGAATGATTAGGAGAAAGTCTTGTGCACTGCTCTGGAGACAGGATGGGGCTCCCTGAGCCAGCCTTGAAGGCAAAACTGCTTCCCACACTTACCCTCTGTTCCAAGCTCAGGATGCGCTCACGGTCCAGCTGGCTCTGGTGGATGGAGGCGGCCAGGGCCATGTGGGAGGCCTCCACCTCCTTGTTGAGGACGGCGACAATGTTCTCAAACACGCGCAGCTTTCCTTCCAGCTCGACCAGGAGTTTCTCCTTCATGAAGTGCTGCAGGGCCAGCTCCTCCTGACTTTCAGAGCAGGGTGCCCGGTAGCAGTCCACCTCCAGGTCCCCCGTCACCTCCACAGCTGCCTGTAGCTGCAGGTCTGACAGGTTCTGCTCCAGGGCCATGGGCCCAAACCCTAGGCCAGAGCCCAGCTGGGCCTTCCACTGTTTCATGAACCCCAGCAGCAGGTTTAAGTGGGAGGCCTGGGAGGTGACCTCATGTTCGTGCATGGACTGTGGGCTCCCCTGCCAAGAGAGTGGGTCTGCTCAGTGAAAACAGAGGAGGAGGGAGGGCCAGGGAGGAGTAGAGAGCCCTGCCATCAAAGGTCACCAAGCACTGGACATCTATTCACCCAACAAAGGGGAAGTGGCTTTCTGTATGCTGGGAGGGATTCAGGAGGAGGACCCTGGCATCAGCCATGCCCAGGATGAGCCACATGCATCTCATTCTCTAGAGCAATGATCCTGCCCTGCCCTTGAGCAAAACGATGGATCAGGACCATGGAGAGAGGCACGGGGGGTGGGGGTCACATTAGTGATGTTACACCAATGCTTAGGTGAGATGTTAAGAAGAACTTCCCTGAGTATTGTGATGATGTAATAGTGCGAATTACTGCTTGGGAAAGTCATTAGTATGAGGAATGTCCAGAGGAGTCACTTCATGTTATGGGAAAATCCTGGCAGGGCTGAGTGGGGAGGCCCAGAGGCCTGGAGCCATAGTGGACAGATCTTTCTTACACACAGATACTTACCTTGAAGGAGCAGCCAACACCTGTGAAGGGGCATCCAACTCCAGCCTCATCCATCTCAGGGTGAACCTGGAAATAATAACCATGTCACTGGATGTTATGGGGATCCCTGTGGCCACCCCTAGGGCTCTCTGCAATGCACCAGGATCCAGGAGGGCAGGAGTTGGGCTGGCTCACATGACTTTGCACATGCTGTTCCTTCTGCCTGGCTGATTCCTTTCCACCCTTTGAGCCTCAGCGCTTCCCTGACCTTCCTTCAAAACAGGACAAAGACCCCTGCTGTAATCCTGGGCAGCACTGCTCTTTCTCCATTCTCCATTCCATATAATACATTCTCTATTATCATTGTTCACTTGTTGGTTGCCCCTGCTGGTCTGAAGGCTCTGTGAGGGTCATGGCTGTGTTGTCAGTGCTGAGGGTGGTGCCCGGCACAGAGGAGACACTCAGAGCATGCTGGCTGCATGAGTGAGCGCTTCCATCCTCCGGAAGTCCATGAGGACTCCCCTTCTCACAATGTCCATCTGTATCCCTCCCTGGCCATCTGTCCTTGACTGAGGTGTCCTTGCCCTGCTGGCTTTCCCTTCCAGATGATGCACAGCTGGAAGGCAGGGACACAGGAGGATCTTAGTATTAATGGCAACTTGACATTACCATCAACCTACTTAGGTCTGAAGGGTTTGCCAAATGCTTTCATAATTCTGTCATAATGCTGTCATATTCTTCCTTGGGCTCATTATAACACTGTGGAGAAGAAGGGGTAGGGTTCCCTCCACTCCTGTTTTACTGATGAAGAAACTGAGGCTCACAGAGGGGAAGGGATTTGCCCAAGGAGGCAGGGCTAGGGAGCAGCACAGCCCCAGGACTCCTCCCACACTGCATCTCTCTCTTATCAAGAATAAGCCCATGGTGGGGGAAGAATAAGCCCACAGGAGATGGGAGAAATTTTTTTCAAAACATGTACAGTCATGTGTCACTTAACAACAGGGATATGTTCTGAGAAAGGCACCATTAGGCAACTTCATCATTATGTGAACATCATGGAGTGTACTTACACAAACCTAGATGGTAGTACCTTTTAGGTATATGTGGCCTTCTAGGTCCTTAAGTGTAGCCTTTTGACTGAATCCGAATTTTACAGAACAAATCCTTTTATTAAAAGGGGTGCAACAGAGAAAGATGAAGTTTCTCTTGCCTCCTTTAGTGCTTAAAAAAGGACAATCTTGAAATCAGAAGGCTGCAGGTTCCCCATCCCTGGATAGCCTACTATACACCTAGGCTGTTATATGGTATA
This sequence comes from Lepilemur ruficaudatus, assembly GCA_963574885.1. Lineage (NCBI taxonomy): Eukaryota > Metazoa > Chordata > Mammalia > Primates > Lepilemuridae > Lepilemur > Lepilemur ruficaudatus. The sequence continues at coordinate 194,398 of CAUYRT010069322.1, read as the reverse complement.
GTCTATTGCTCCTAGGCTACAAACCTGTACAGCATGTTATTGTCCTGAATACTGTAGATGATTGTAGCACAATGGTAAGCATTTGTATATCTAAACACAGAAAAGGTTCCACAAAAACATGGTATTATAAGCTTATGGGGCCATCTCGTATATTTGGTCCATTGTTGACTGAAACAATTGTTATGTGATGCTTAACTGTATCTGCAAAAGGGCTGGTATCCAGAATCTATAAAGAACTCTTACAATCCAATAATAAGAAGACAAGAAGCCTAATAAAAAATGAGCAAAATACTTAAAAGATACTTCACAAAAGATCTGTGAATGACAAAAAAGATGCTCAACATCACCAGTCATCAGAGAAATGTAAATGCCACTAGCCACAATGAAATACCACTACCCACTCACTAGAATGGCTAAAATTAAAAAGAGTGACAACACTGAATTTTGGTGAGGATGTGGAGCAGTGAGACTCTCATATGTTGCTGGTGGGATCACAAAATGGTACACACACTTTGGAAAAATCTATAGAGGTATATTATAAAGTTAAACCATATTTATAAAATAACTTACTTACAAACCATACTTACAAAGTTACCATACAATCCACACATTCCACTCCTAGGAATTTACCCAAGAGAAAGTAAAACATATGTCCACACAAAGATGTGTGTGTGAATGTTCATAGCAGCTTTATTCATAATAGCTCAAACCGAAAGCAACCCAAATGTCACCAACTGGCAAATGGATACACAATTTTTGGTATATCCATACTATAGAACACTACCCAGCAATCAAATGGAATTAAATACTAATATAAACAGTAACATGGATGAACCTCAAAAACATTATACTAAATGAAACAAGTCAAACACAAAAGACTATATAGTACTAGATTCCATTCTTATGAGATTCTAGAAAAGGCAAAACTGTAGTGACAGAAAGTAGATCAGTGGTTCCTTGGGGCTGTGGATAAGAGAGACTGACTGTGCAGGGACACGAAGTAGCTTTATCTGCAGCAGAAATGCTTGACATCTTGACTGTAGTGGGCACACCATGATGTGCACTCACCAGACTATACACTTAACATGGGTGCATTTTATTGCATGTAAGTAATATCTCGATTTTACCAGAGCTTTGTGCTTTTTTCTTTTTAAAGAATAATCTCCTAAGGCCACGTGAAAGGGGATTCGAATGAAAGGAGGGGGAGAGAGGTCTTTTGGGCTGAGCAAATACAAACCCATACTAGTTATTATTCTTTAAAAGTAAAATAAGCAGAAAGCTGCGGGCTTAATGAGTACAGTTGGTTTGGGACACAGAGCACAGGTCAGTGAAGAGCCACTCCCCTCACCCCATTGCCCTGGGCTTCAGGGACAATTTGTTCCCAACAAAGAATGGAAAACAGATGTTTTATGGGGGGCAGGCAGAGGGCGGCCCTGGCAGGGAGACTGCACTGACTTTGGGAAGTCAGCGGTGACAAAGTTTCTCCCAACAGGTAGCTTTTGGCTGGGGAAATGATGGAGGGCCTGATGCCAGGTGTGGACCCAGCTTCTGGGTGAATGGACTTGGGGTAACCTATCAGGCTCTGTAACTCCCCAAAAGTCTATGATTTAAATCCTCTGTGGTTCTAAGGGTGGAAACTTGAAGTGAGAGTCATAAGGGATAGAAAGTGAAAATGACCAAGCTTGGAGTCACCCTGCAGGTGGAGGGGGTGTGTTCTCGGGAAGCTGAGCCTTCCTGGTGTTGTGTGAGCAGTGAAAGCCCACAGCAGGGGGTAGAATATGTGTGGATATACGAGTTATCCTTCTATGAGGCCTGTGCAGGTGTGAACTGTGACCTTGAATGGCTGCTGGAGGGAGGGCAAGTGACTCGAGAGGCCTTCAGAGGCCTTGGTGGTCAGCCAGGCTGCCTGAAGCCCCGTTATCAGTCACTCATTCCTCAGATATATGGAGGTTCAGGGTATCGGCTCTGGAGACAGCCTATTGGGGTTCAGAGCCCATTTCTGTCACTTCACATACTAGCCATGTGGCCCTGGGAGAGTTATTAATAACGGTACCCTTCCTTATAGAGTTTTCGTGAGGACTGAATGAGATAATCCAATAAATTCTGGTATTATTACCTATTGCTGCTATAACAAAATATCACTGACTTAATGGCTTAAAAAAACACAACAACACAACTTTATTATTGACAGTTCTGGAGGTCAGAAGTCCAACAGCAAAATGTCAGCAGGACTGCCTTCCTCTAAGAGGCCCTAGGGGAGAATTTGTTCCCTTGGTTTTTCTAGCTTCTAGCGGCTGCCTGCACTCCTTAGCTTGTGGCCCCTTCTACCATCTTCAGAACCAGCAGTGGAGCATCTTCCAATCTCTCTGACTCTCCTGTCTTCCTCTTATGAGGACCCATGCAGATAATCCAGGGTAATCTCCCCTTCTCAGTTTCCCTAATTTAATGGTGTCTGCAGAGTCTTTTTTGCCATTGTTATGGACCTAGTGTCCCCCCATCCAAATACATATATTGAAGTCTTCACCCCTAGTATTTCAGAATGTAAAGACAGGATCTTTAAAGAGTTAATTAAGTTAAAATTGAGGTCATTAGGGGTGGACTCTAATCTAATGTGACTGGTGTCCTTATAAGAGGAGGAAATTTGGACATGAAGGACCATGTGAAGACATGCGGAGAAGATGGCCATCTATTAATACAAACCAAGGAGAGAAGCCTTAGAAGAAACCACCCCTGCCAATACCTCATCTTGGAATTCTAGTCTCCAGAACTGCAAAGAAATAAATTTCTGTTGTTTACACCACCCAGTCTGTGTAATTTTTTTTTTTAAGACAGGTCTTGCTCTGTTGCCTGGGCTAGAGTGCGGTGGCATCATGATAGCTCACAGCAACCTCAAACTCCTGGGCTCAAGGGATCCTCCTGCCTCAGCCTCCCAAGTAGTTGGGACTACAGGCACCTGCCATCACACCCAGCCTTCTCTGTGTACTTTGTTATGGCAGCCCTGGCACACAAACAGAGCCATGTGAAGATGACATAGTTACAGGTTCTGGGGATTCAGTTATGAACATCTCTGGAGGACAATATTCTGCCTAACACAGTGTTCAGCCAATATTAGCCATTAGTAGTGTTATTTTCATTAGTATTATTATTTCTATGGATTAAGCACTGCCCATTGGGACCTCTCCCCCAAGCCCCAGTGGCTGTCATATACACGTGTCTCATTTCATCCTCACATCTCCAACTCTTAACTAATTCTATAAAACTCCATTTTCCCATTAGATTTCCTCGAGGAGGTAAGAAGCATCCCTAAATGTTTAAGTCCCTAAAACATCTTCTCTTATATAGGACCAAAGCATTTTTGAATGTTTTCTCATAGGATCTTTGCAACAATCCTTTGAGGCAGGTGGGCTGGATCAGTTTAACCTTAATACCAACAGAGAAACCAAGTGAGTGGCCTGCTTGGGGTCATGCCAAGCTTGCAAGCCAAGGAGCTGAGCAAATCTGGGTCTTCTCTGCCATAGTTATGAGCTGTGCAAGGGCTCGCTGCCTTCCCGGCTCTTGTGCAGGCACCATCCCTTTGGACCCTCACAGCCATTAGGCAGAGGTCAGGGCTTTCAGGTTCTGCGATGTATGTAGGTAGGGAAGCCAAAGCTCAAGAGTGGTCAGGGACTTGTGGGAGGTGGCGGGGCAAGGCAAGGTCAAGCTCAGGCTCCTTCCTCCCCACCACAGAGTCCCTGCCTTGACCAAAGGGTGGTCTCACGTGAAGGCCAGGAACCAAGGGGAAGGAGAAGGAATCAGGCTCGGGTTGCAGAGGAAGAACAGGGGATCTGTCCTGGGCCAACCCTGGTGTATGTCTGGTGCCACAAGTGGCCCTTGTGTGAGTGGCCTCGCTGCTTGCAAATTGCTAAAAATAAAATTCACAGTGGAATTTCCGCTGAGGAGGAAACAGAAACACAGAAAACAGATTCCCAGCCCTGAGGGAACACTCGCTCTTCTGTCTCGGTCCAAGAAGTCTCTGGATGTGTGGTGTTCCTGGCCACCCTGGCTACCCAGGCCCTTTGTGGTGGGATCACAGTGGGCCCTGGCAGGGGCTCTCCATTCAGAGACCTGGGGGCCTCCAAGCATGTGTGTTAAGAGGATGTTAGGAGTATAAGTGCCACCCCTGTGCAGCCACCATGTGGAACAAAGAGGGTCTGAGCATGCCAGGCACTGCCCACCCTGCTGGGCTGGGCTCAGAGGCCAACTGAGATTCTGCATGCCCAGGGGGCTATTTCTGCTCAGGCCTCTGCTAAGGCTAAGGGGGGTACCCTACAGTGACAGGGGAAACTTGGTCAGTGTGCTGCTGCCTACCAGCTCCTGCTCTCCTCTGTAACTGGACCAGTTTCCTCTCTGTCAACCTCTGCCCAGCTTCACTGCCACCTCCTCCAGGAAGCCCTGCCTGAATCTCCTGGTCTTGTCCATTCCTGCTTTTCCATAGCACTTAGTGGATTCTAGCACTTAAGGCTGATGGTGTTATTTAAATATGCATAAAATATTTGGGGGTGATCCGCCATTTGGAGGTAGCACAGAGCAGAGGCCCCCAGCCTAGGAGGCAGGAGTTTGAGCCTGGCTTTGCCTCCCATTGCTAAGTGATTTTGAGCCAGGGACACCTCCTCATGGAGCCTATCCAATAACTGTCCAGAAAGTATCCAGCCATGTATCCATTCTCATTATATTAACAATGGCTAGATACTTTCCAGACAGATCTTATATACCTATCAGTAAAATAGTGATATCACCACTACCCAGCACACAGGATGTCATGGGATTGGTGAGATTACAGATGCAAACTGTCAAGTTCAGAAGTGCAAGGGTTTGGGGTTCATTTCCAGGTATCATGCTTCAAGAGACACAGATGGGTGGGAGCACATTTACCCCAAATGCACGGAGACCGGGCACAGACTCAAGATGGATATGGTTAGTGTCTTTCCACAGAGGCAGGACTGACTCGGGGGACAGGAGGCTGGCTTTCCTTTTATGGCCTCAAGGGAGACAGAGTTCAGCTCAGTACCACTAAAGAAGAAAACGCTATAATAGTCACAGCACCCCAAGGTGGGGTGCTTGTTTCAGGGAGTCATGGGTATTCTGTCATTGGAAGGACATGGAACCACATGGCAGGACTCCAGTACAGAGTGGGAACTAGGCTGGACATCTTAGACTCCTGTCATTTTCTGATTCTAGAAAAAGCCAGGGCATTATTGTGAGCCACTGGCATCAGATGCCAGCTTACCTTTGACCTTCTTGCATGGGCCTCAGTGGGAAGAGGGTAAGAGAAACAATCCCATTTGCGGGGACTTGGCAGACAAGATTGAATGTTATTTTCCTGCCACTGGGTCCTCTACTTCGTTGTCAGAGGAAGATCATTCCAGGCAAGAACCACGTCTCTAACTAGGTCAGTATTTATCCTTTAATACCTGCCTTTTACACTGGGTCTGTTCTCTGGGCACTTCTTAGGGAGATATTAATCTAATGAAGTCAGAGGATGAGGACAAACTGATAAGCAGATGGCATAGAGACTGTTTACAGGGATGGGCGCCTTTGGGCTTAGCTCAGCGGGTGTCTAGCCCTCTGCCTTGCCTCCCTTTCCCGGGGTGCTCCAGACACACAGACAAACATAGGAATCACCATGTATGCAAAGTGGTGACTTATCATCAGCTGCTTTCCTTTGGTCAAAAGTCCCCCAAAGTTCCCATCAGGGGCAGGAGCCAGAGGAGTCCCTGGTCCTTCCCCTCCATGGCTTTGTGCAGGTGATGACACCACTGACTCACCCCAACCCCCCGCTTTCCACTGGGCTGTGGTTATGGCTGCACATGCCAAGGCAGCCAGCAGGGATGAGTCTGATGCTTCTTGGATCTGCCCATGTTCAAGAGGACTTTGCCTCCAGATGTAGCAGCACCCACTCCCAACCCACGGCCTGTTAAGGCACCTATAATTCCACCATTAGAGTCCCTTCATTTGGTTCAAGGCAGCAAGTTTCAAACTGTGCTCTGAAGGGCGCTGGGAGTCCCCAGAGTCGCTCAGGGCCTGGGATAGGAGAAACAAATGGGGTAACTAGGAGGATGGGGCTCCAGGTTCCCCTTCCATCAGAGTACTTCTACTTTCATTGGATTTCGCTTTAATAAAGATGAAAAAATTAAAGCCACTGGAGTAAGACATAATAAAATGTCCTTATCTATATTATCTAAGATTTGTACAATGCATGCCTATTAATTTTGTTAAGAGGAGAGAATAAAACAGGTTGTAAACAATAGTCCTGGAGCATGCAAGCTGGCAGGGCCTTAGGAAGCATCCCGCCCGCCCCTCCCTTGTGCAGGTGGGGCACAGCAGCCCCCAGAGCATTGAGTCTGCTCCTGTCTCACACCCAGTCCAGCCAAACAGGGAGGCACAGGAAGTTACTCCATGATCAGTGTAGCATATCAACTCGTACCATGTTGTAGAGTGTAAAGTTCTAGCAAAATGCACTTGATGTTTATTATTATTTCCTGAGGGCCTGCTGGTGGAGGGGCTTGCTGAGAAGGAGATGGGAGAACCCTTTAAACCGGCTCAGGGTAGGGCAGAAAATTCCCCCAAACTCTCTGAATGAGAGGACCAGGGTGGAAAAGGGAAAAGGTGTGGCCTCGCCTGCCTGTGGTCCAACAGGTGGGAGGGAGAGAGGCCCTGGCAGCTTTGACACCACAGTCTGGACATCACAGATTCTGGAAAGACTCTGCAGAGCCAACTTCTTCATTTTACAGATGCAGCAACATGGCAATCGCCTCTAGCCATGCAGCGAACTACACAGAACCATCCCTGGACACCAGGCTCCTGAGCCCTGGGCCATGGTTTGCTGCAAGTAAAGAGCTTTGGCTGAAAGGTGCTGGCACCTCATTGCAGGGGCAACAGGGGCTGAGCAGTGAGACACTGGCCACGGGAGAACTTCAGCATTGAGACTCCCCACGTGTAAATAAGAGAGTTAGATTTCAAGCAGTGATTCCTACATGTTTGGATTCGTGGGCCAATACAAATTATTTTTTTAATTGAGAGATTAACATAGAGATTGCTATCTTTTTTTATTTTACCTAGTAAAGACTTAACCAAAACTATCACCTACTCTCATATCATTTCATTTATATAAGACACACTTAGGAATGACATCTCAGAGCAAAGTTTGATTTCACAAACAGAAAGAATATAGCTTTATATAAACTTATTTATATAAACTTTCCTCATTTTGGTCATTTTGTTATGAACCAGTAGGCATGGGCATGTTCTGGATGGCCTGTGGGAACCTTCAGGAGGGACAGATAACTAGAAGGGTCCTTCCAGCCTGGGAGGGCCAAGGTTCTAAACTGTAGTTCCCAAAAATGTCTCTTTGGCCCTCACACTTCAAAGGTGCCTCTTATTCTTAGAAGCACAGCTTGGCAGAGCCCAGAGGTGAGCTGGTAATGGTCTCTTTCTGCCTGAGGGCAGACAAGAGCAGAAGGAGCTATCTAGATCAGGAGTTGGTGAACTTTTTCCGTAAAGGGCCAGATAGCAAATATTTTAGGCTTTGAAGTCTCTGTTGCAAGTATTCAGCTCCGCTGTTGTAGGGAGAAAACAACCACAGACAACACATAAATAAGTGGGCATGGCTGTGTACCAGTAAAACTTTATTTATGGACACAGAAGTTTACACTGGATATAATTTTCATGTGTCTCTATCTATCATTCTGTCTTTGATTTTTTTCAACCATTTAAAAACATAAAAAGCATTCTTAGTTCATAGGCTGTACAAAAACAGGTCGTGAATCAGATTTGGCCTAAGAACTGTATTTTGTGGACACCTGGTCTAGACCATTGTTACCCTAAATCTATCACAGACCAGCCAGGTGGCTTTGGGCAAAATGTTTTACCACTATGAACATCATCAGTCTCCTCGCCACATATAAAGTGAATTCAGTCCTGACTCAAGACAAGAAAGGAAGTGCCTGCCAGAGGCCAAGTGGGAAGCAGCCCACTTGGTCTCAACCTAGAAAAATCAAGAAAATGGACAAATACTCATTCCTGGATGTGCCAACATACCTTCTCCTGAGTCAGAAGGCTTCCTGGGCTTATGGGGTGGAGGTCGTCCCCTCTGCATTTGGGACAGATCTGATCTTCACTGTTCCTAGGGAAACGTGAACAGATCCCTGAGTAAGGCACTACAATGCCCTGGTACCATTCACTCTACTGACAGCTCCAGAAGCCCAGACCTTGCCCAGCATGGCAACTGACATCAATGATCACGTGGGTCCACCATCCCGGAGCCACCATTCCCAAATCTCAAAATGCACTGAGCATCCCATGTTTTTCCTGAAGTTTTCCTGGGCAGCCAGACCTGGCCTGAACTGACCAGAAGCTATTATAGCCCTTACTTGCCCCACTTATTGTGAATATTTATATGTTTCATTGCAGAAACCTTAATGAGCCTGACCATAGGGTACTACCCCACTCTCTGCCAGAAGAATTACATAATGCACTGATTTGCTTTTCTAAAAAAAGTCTGAATTTCCAAACACATCTGATCCCCAGGGTTTAGGCAAGGGACTATGGACGTGTAAATATGTTTGCTCTTCTCAGCGTCCTCTATTTGGTTTTGGTCTTTTATTTTTAGTAATTACAGATGATCATGGCCTATTAGAACAAGAAGCAATCTCAGAGACATCTAGTCTGGAGGTTCTTAATCAGGAGTGGGTGCCAGATTCTGACTGGGGTGACACATGGGCACCTGTGTCTTTACAAAGCTCCCAAATGCTTCTGATCCACAGTGAAAGCTACTGACCCAGCCCATTTTATAGGTGAGGGAAATGAGGACCCAGAGGGCATGTAGACCTGCCAAGGTAGGGTGAGTCTGGAGCCAGGCTGAGCAGAAGCTCTTCAGGCCTCAGGCTCAGGCCCCTCTGATCTCCAGCTGGATTCCTCCCCTCTCTTCTGCCAGGTTTTAGAAGAATGGAGGGAAGCAAGGAGACCCGCCACCAAAGCCTGAGATGAGCCCCGAACATCAGTTTGATGGTAAAACCAGTCAAACTTTGCTCCTCCACCCCCTGACAGCTCTCCACTGCCACGACCTCTCCCCCCTCTTCTCACAAACCCCCTTTGTCACCACATTTGAACTTTCCCACTTGCCTGATTCAGCTTTCCCACCTTCTTAAGCTGTAAAACCCCAAACAAAAGGTCAACATGTGAGGCACTTTAAGGGCATATTTGGCAGGAAACTGGCCTGGGGCAAGCTGATCTAATCTCTCTAATAGGATATTATTAATAGCATCCACCTCTCCAGGCTGTTCTGAGATTCCTCAGCACACAGTAGGTACATAATAGCTGCTCGAAGAGGGATGTTAATAATAGTATTGGTCTCATACCTGTGTGGTTATTAATATCTTAAACATAAATACATACATATATATTTTGTCTATATCTATTAATATATATGTACCTTTGTCCTCAGGATTCCCAGCAAATAGTATGAGGTGATGAGTAATAATGTGGAAGGAGATATATTTGTATAACAGTTTGACATTTACCAAGGGGTTTATATTTGTTATCATATGAAATTTTTTGATTATTATTGATTGGGCCAATCTATTGACAATTCTGTGAGGGAGAAAATAGCTTTACAGATAAGAAAGTTGCGGCTTCAGACATTAGCAGCTTGCACCAGGCCACACAGTAAGTAAATAGCCTAGCTGGGCCTAGAGGCTCTTCCTTGCAGAGGCTGGCCTTGTGCTGTGAGAGTTGACATCTTTCTGTGGCTACTTCTCCTTCCACCAACAGCCAGAGGGGCAGTGTCAGGGAGAGTGAGGAAAGGTGTGGAAACTGAGGTCCAGAGAGGTGAAGTCACCTGCCCAAAGTCACCTGCTTTCCTCACCCTCGCCTCCCATCAGGCACCACTCCCCGCGGCTCCCCGCACTGTCCTCCCATCCACCCTTTGCTCCTCTGTCCCCTCACCTCAGGTTCTCAGAGAGACAAGCTGTGCAGCAGAGAGCCCTGGGCTCTGTTGGGTCCTGGCAGGCGGTGGGGGGACACCCAAAAGGAAACTCATTCTCATCAGGGGCTGGGCGGGGGCTGCTGGCTGAGCTGGAGGCCATCCCGGGGTCCCAGGCTGGCCAGAGGGCCTGTCTGAGCTCTTCCAGAGCAGGGGACCAGCCCCGTGGAGTCTGTGATGACAGGAGCGGTGGGTCCTGGCCTGGGCCTCCCTCTCTGGTGAGCAGGACTCTCTGATGACTTTATCTTCTCTCTGGCTTGTGTGGTTCAACGTCACAGCTGAGTCACAGCAGGGATGGGGCAGGAATTACCCTTTGTGGTGAAAAAAATCCCCTGGATGGTGATCGAAGGCTTCAGGAGTGTCCAGTCATTTTTTAGAGTGAGAAAAAGCAAGAAAGCGAGTCAGAGAAAAAGAACCGTGTCACATACTTTCAGGAAGCACAGTTAAGAGTTCCCCTGTATGAGAGTTTGGGGCTGCCACTGGCTTCCTCTGCCTCCTTCCTGGGCACATCAGAGGACAGGGCCACTGCTGGCCACCTGTCTGTGTTCCCTGGTTCCTTCGAGCAGCCTGGAGTTCTTGGTGGGGGTGCTCACCTTCCTGGTAGAAATCCCCAAGGTCCTGGAGGCAGGTCCACAAATTCAAGTTCTAGTGCTTTTGCTCTGCCCTGTGCAGCACCTGGGTGACCTCAGGTAAAAGTCACTTCCTCACAGTGGGTCTTGATGACCCCATCTGTAACAAAAAAAAAGAGAAGGAGTTGCAACAGGTAGTCTCTGGGCTCTAAGATTTTGGGATCCCATGGCAAAGGCAACCAGAGGCAGTAGGAAGGCCTGCAATGACCCAACTCCTGTAGCATTCTGTATCAGAGGTGGTGATGATACAGGGCCCTCCCCTCCTTTGAAGTCCAAGGCCTTAGGACCACAGACTCCTCAGGGCCCTACCCCACACCCCACTCAGGAAGTCATAGGTGGCTACATACTCAGTTCAGGCACCACCACTTCCCTGCCCTGAGGAGAACAAAGCACTAAACAAATACAAGACCAGCACAGCTGGTCTCAGCCGCCAAGTAGGATGTGTTAATAGATCCACATTTGCAGAAAAACTGAAATGCAGGAATGATGGCTCTTGGCATGTCTGCTGTGTGCTGGGCAACATTTTCCCTCCAAATCCTTACACCAACCTACTGAAAATTCTGCAGCCGTGTATAGGCTCAGAGAAAGAAGCAAGATGCCTGGTTCAAAATCACACAGACCCTAGTGAGTTCATACCAGGAGTGGGATTCATACCAGGGCTGTGGGGCTCCAAGCTCTGTGTTCTTCCATTTACACAAGAGAGATGCAAGGGAGGTTGGCAGAATCTTTAGAGCCCAGGATGGAGATTAGAGTATCCCACTTATCTCTCCTATCAAATGGAGAAGATATCCCTACACATATGTCCTGCTGGGCTGCTGTAGGGGCTTTGAAAACTTTCACAGTGGTTTCAAATCATGCATTTTGAGGTCAGACAGATCTGAGTTGGGATCCTGGGTCCACCATTTACTAGCTGTGGGTCCTGGGATATGGTCCCTCACTTCTCTGAACCTCAGTTTCTGCATCTGTAAAATGGGACAATATCTACTTCACCCAACTGTTGTGATGAATTAACGAGATTGTAAGTGAAAGTGTGGCATGCTGTGTAGCCCAAGTGAAGTGCTCCAAAAGCTTTGACATTTTACTCAGATGTTGGCCATGGACACAGCCCTTCCAGTTCCTCAAAATCAGGGAAAGGGTTAAAATGGTAAATTATGCTTATACAGTGTTTTCACGTCTATGAACTGTACTTGAACCTCACAGGTGGGCCAGGAAGGTCAGACATTTCCTTCTGACCCCAGATAAATTCAACCATCCATCTTCCCTGGTATGACACCAGGGCTGCCAGGGGTGGCTGGCAAAGAGGGCATAGCACCAGGCTGCTACAGTGTAAACCAGGGTTTGCCTCCCAGCAAACCTTGAGGCCTACTTCAACACTATCAGATAGTCACTCCCTTAACTGCACACCCTGAATCTGCAAACTCTCCTGCATGTCCACCTGTTTCCTCCTTCCCCTGATTTGGGATAGGAGAGGCACCCAAGACTTATCCCCCATCCTCTGGGTACCTTTCTCTCCAGTCTCTTTTCTCTCCCCTCTGTCTTCAATGCCTTCCTCTCTACCTGCTCCTTCCCATCAGCATCAAGATATGCTCAAGCAGCTCTAATAATAAAAGTGGAAAATAATAGGTACTACTTTTTAGTGCTCAGTAATTTTACAGACATCATCTCATCTAATTTTCACATGAATCCTATGAAACAGGTATTACCAGCATCGTCCCCGTTTTACAGATGAGGGAACTGAGGCACTGAGAGGTCAAGTGACTTAAGGTTTTACAGCTCGTGAACCCAGAGCCTGTACTCTAACCACACATGTTTTAAAACACTTCATCCTCATCCCAAATTCCTCTCCCATCTACTCTCTCTACTCACTTAACAGTGGAGTTTCTAGAAAAGATCGTCTACACAGGCGCTTGAATCTCCAGGGAATCATCTCCCCGGGGTTATAAATGTCAAGGTTGCCAAACGCCCTGGGCTGGTCCCAGTTGCTATCCAACTGGCCCTCAGGCCAGCACCTGACACGGCTCTTAGCCCTTCCTTCCGGGATCCCTCTCTTTCCCCGGCTTCCCGCACCCCGGGGCGGGGGCATTTTCCTCCTTGCATCTCTGGCTACTTCGTATTGATCTCCTTGACCCTCTCTCCTCTTCCACTCTGAACCTGCCTCGGCCCCATCTCCGTGGCTCCACCCGCGGGGGTCCACACGCGCGGGGTCTCTCTGCGCCGAATTCTCCCATCTCCCCAGGCTCCCACTCGTCCTTCGGGGTGCACTGGCCCGCGTCCCCACTTCCCCTGGGAAGCCCGGCTTTGTAATCCCTCGTGCCCCGTCGCCCGTCGGCGCCAGCACACAACTGGTCCTTGATGCCCGGTTGCCTGTCTGTGCCCCCAGCTCCGTGCACCCCCCGAGGGCGGGTGACTGTTGTCTCCCCACCGCCACATCTCCAGTGGTGAGCGCAATGCTGGGAATAGCGCGGCGCCCGCGCCTGCTCAAGGCGGAATGTGCCCCAGGGGTGTCGGGGCGCCCGCAGGAAGCTGGGGCAGTGCCGGAGCAGGCTCGGCAGCCGCGATCGCAGGTCCTGGGCAGTCTTGGGGAGCCCCGGCCGCAGCGCGAGGGAGCCGGGGCGGGGGTGCATTGCGACCAACCTCGGCGCCGCCTGCGCTGCCTCCGCCGCCTGGCCGGGAGCTTCCGGTGGGGCGCGGGCGGCGCAGCCAGCGACGGAAGCGGGGAAGGCAGGGCGGGGGACTGAGGTCCTGCTCTCCTTCGCTGGGTCTGGCAAGCGCTTCCTTCATGGGGAAACTGAGGCTGGTGTCCGGTCCCTGGCACCACAGGCATTGTGCTCCCACTGGTAACTACCACGCTTCTGTGCCCTTCCTCCGTTCGCGGTGTTCCCGCACCGAGTGCGGTGCCTACACATGCTAAGTTCTCAGTAACATGCTCCCTGAGTGCAAACCTGGAACTTGAGCCCTCACCCTGGTCCCCTGCCGGCCTGAAATCCCGAGTGAAGACGAGGTGAAAATTAGTAAAACCTAACGGTGGTCTAGCACCTCTTTTATTTTCCTGGATAGAGCTGGAACCCATTCTACTAAGTGAAGTATCCCAAGAATGGAAAAATAAGCACCACATGTACTCACCAGCAAATATGTATTAACTGATCAACACCTAAGTGGACATATAGGAATAACATTTATCAGGCGTTGGGCAGATGGGAGGGGGGAGGAGGAGATGCGTGTATATATATACATAATGAGTGCGATGCGCACCGTCTGGGGGATGGACACGCTTGAAGCTCTGACTTGGTGGGGGGAGGGGGAAGGCAATGCACGTAACCTAAACATTTGTACCCCCATAATATGCTGAAATAAAAAAAAGAAAGAAAGAAAATTACTAAAACCTGAGTCTTAGCCTCCTTGGATTCCTGCAAAGAGCCCAGCACAGCGCCAGGCCGGTCCAAGCTTATTGGGTTGGAGCAATCAGTAAAGGGGTTCCAGGTGCCGCGCTTTTACAAAACTGGGTACTTTAAGGACCCGGTTCTGTGTTTGTCTAAACACACGGCCGCTATTCCCTATGCATTTGTGTATATTAGTCAAAATAGTTATGGAGCTTAGTGTTGGGGTAGCATTTTAGTTTAAAAGCTACAAACAACCTTTATTTTTGCAAACTACCAATTTGGTAAAAGCTCCTTTTCCATCAGGCCTCTTATACTTGTAGGACTGATAACTGTGGGAGGGGTGAGGCAGCCCACCTTGAGGTGGGCTCAAAGGCACCCATTAAATTCTCTTTATGTATGTGCATATTATGTGTCCTTTTATGTCTTGACTCCCAACTGCATTCCAAGACCAGGGAACTATCTTTTACTTCTTTTGTTTATGTTTGTTTTTTTAACCTTGGCTGTATATAAGTCTCTTACCCACTGGAGGCTGAGCTGCTGTCCCCTAGTTTCTGGTGGACAGACTGGTGCTTCAGGATAGAGTCCTGAGGGTGAAAGGAGAACCACAGGGTCTGCCTGCTTGTAGACCAGCAGAGGATCTCAGGAGCTTCTAAGAGGGAATCTGTCATCTGTGGGAGGTTGACTAGAGGTGGGCTCTATGGGGCCTTTTAATCTAAGAGAGAAGGATTCAAAGAGTTCCTTAAGGCTCTGATTTAAAAATTCATTGATTCTCAGTCCCATCCATGAAGTGAAGTTTCTCAAGGATTTGGGGCCTATAAAAGCCATTCTCTTGTCCCACCTCTCTCCCACCCACCCCTTCCTCTCTGTCCTAAGCCAGTGTAAGTGAAAAGAGCAGGCAGTCTGACCTCACTCTCTTCATGTGCCACATCCTGTTTTTAGATTAATGAGCTCATTTGCTGGAAATTTACCAAGGGAAATAGTTTAATTTTGGAAAGTACCAAAAACTTATCTGTAGTCACTCAGTTTAATTTTGGGGGCTCTTGAAATAGAGGGGCAACACCGGAGGACCTGTGACTGCTTAGTTCGGGAATGGCAAGGCTACAGAAATTGAAAGCCGAACCCAGTGAGGCTGAACCTGACTCAGAAAGGAAATAAACCCTTTTGGAGGCCATTCATCTCTACCCAGTAGAATTTTTTCTTTATCCTAAAAATAAGTTTAAAAAGAGAAATAGTCCATCTGGTCAAAACCTCAGATCTGGTGGTCTGAGCATGGGCCCATGATTGAGGAACAAGAAAACAAACACAGGGAAGTAGGTAATGTTTGAGCCTCTCTTCTCATCCATGTATGTTCAACTTATTCTCAGAGGCACTGAAGGGCTTTCATTCTCCAGTTTTGCCTGTTTAGCTTTCAGACCCTTGACATTGAAGTTGTCTGTCTGGCCATGTAGCCTTTTGAGCTTGTAGCTCCTGCAAAGAACTGAATGGCCAGGGGGATTCTGAATAAAGAGTTATGAGCCATTCTGCATTGAAGATGATAGAACACGAGTGACATCCCCCTAGACTTTACCTTTAAGTGTCTGACCACCTCCTGGCCTGCCCTACTTCCTGGAATAGAGATTTATAATCTACTCTAAGTGCAGAGTAGAAAAATGGTGAAAACTGATAAGGCCCTGACAGCTTAGTACTGAAATGAAAGGAATTGTCTTATTTCTCTCCACTCATGTCTGAAATCTGTAGTGATACACTGGAAGAAGCACTGCACTGTGAGTCTGAAGACTTGTGCACACCAAATAAATGAATGTGTAAGTAATAATTCAAGAAATAATAGTTCATAGACCTTTTTTTTTTTTTTTTAGCAGAAAATGATCTTAAAGATCATAGAATGTGTTGGATTTTCAAACTTCGTATTAGCTGTGGGGCTGGGTCTTTGAAGACTCTCATATGGAGCCCAAGTTCACAAACAAGATAGAAGCGGAGAGGCTCTGTTAAGCAGAGCAGGTGACCAGGAACCTATGCACTGGGCTTCTCTCCTTCCCACCTTAACCTTGGGGCTCTAGGTCCCCACAGATGTGCAAATTTTGAAAATCATGTACCTTATTTGAAGTTCTCAGGTCCCAGGTGTAGGAACTGGGATTCTCTCCATGGCTTGCTTGCCTCTGCTGTCCAGCCCAGTCAATGTTTTCTTCAGCAAAGGCGCCTTTACATGTGTTATAGTTCAGGACCCTGGTAGCCAACAGCGTGGCTAGAGAAGGGAGAGAGTACACTGGCCTGGGTCATTGGCCCTCCAGGAAGAAGCAGGACCAGTCTGGAACCGAAACATCTCAAGAACTGGGGTCTGAGATTGTGGTCAAAATAACAATGACAATAATATCTTAATGACTACCTTTAATTTAATGTCAGACACTGCTCTAAGCACATTATATGTATTGCTCCATTTAATTTTTGTAACACCACCAAGAAGTTGTGAAAAAACTATTTTCTCTTTTCGGATGAGAAAACTAAGTAATTACCGTAAGGTCAAGCAGCCAGCAGTCGGCAGTGCTAGGAGGGGAAGAGCATTCACTTCAGGATTTGTGTGCTTTTCCCTCCTGTTCAGATCAAGCTGGGATCTCACCCAGTTCCCTCACTGGCAAGCCTCAAGTTGTCTTCCTGCTCTGGGCCTCAGTTTCCTCATTTGTCAGGTAACAAGATACTCTCAAGGATCCTTTGCACACTGACACTCTTAGTTTACAAAATCCAGGCTTGGGGTACGGGTAGGTGCTGTGGGGCCACTTGACTCCCCATACCAGCCCACTCTTCAGCCTCTTAATTCTTGACATTTAACTAGAGATGGATCCCTGAGCCATTGTGACTCACATTTCCATTTATGTGTCAGAAAGAGTCTTTCATGAGGGAAGGCTGGGAGAGAAGGAAATTGAGAGTCCAATCTGAGGGGAGGCAAGGCTCCATGGAGGGATGAAGATATTTTGAGTGACTCTGCCCATGTATTTATTGAACACCTGTAATAATAGGTTAGGCCATAAGCATGGCCCCAGATCACAGCTGTGAGTGAGATGAGCTTCCTAGTCTCCTGCCGGCCACCTCCTAGAGCAGGATGATGTGAATGGAACTAGTAAATAAATCCAGTAGCTAATGACAGCCATTTGGGCATGCTCCTGTCTGTCAACAACCCTTAAAACATGGAACCCAGAGTGGCTATCACTCCCTCAACCCCAGCCTGCCCTTATCTTCTTTCTTTTCATTGCCAGCACCATGCCTTGTCTCTGTCATACTCCCGGCTGTGTTCAGTAAAAACAGTTAGTGAACAGTTTTCCTGTTAGCATCATCTTAATCTCCCCTGATAACTTTTGTTTCCTGAACTAGGACATTTAATTAAACAGATGATTACTGGCTACCAGCAACCTACTAGATTAGAAGACCAAATGGTACTGTGTTCTTCAAGCCAAATTCAATATCTCCCTGTGGTACCTTACATAGTACTGATATTAACAACAAAACAAAAAAATGGACCAAATTATCTTGTAAAAACTGTTTCATATCATATGTATTTTTTGCTTTGGTTTGATGATTTAAAACATCCCAAGTTTCCTTTTGTTAATCTCTATCTTGGTTCTTATTACACATATTATAACTGGCAATTTAAAAATGTGCCTGTTTACAGGTTTTTTTTCTTTCTGCCCCAGTAAAATTATAAATATATGAAATTATAGGAATATATAAAACTATGTATATGAATATATGAAATTAAATGGACTAAAGTCATAAAAGTAAAGCTGTGTCTGATTTCTTCATTGTTGTTTCCCTGGCTTAGCACAATGCTAAGTTCACAGGAGACATTCAAGAAATATGTGTTCGATCAATGACTAACATGAAAGACACTATTAATAAACATTTTTACATAAAATAACAATAATTAATGATGATTTCACTACCATCAGAAAACTTTCATTAAGTATCTTTGACCTAGGTTTTTCCTGGGTCTTATGAAGTCAGAAATAGCATTCTAGCAAAAAAATTTGGAAAGAAATCTAGGTTTGTTTTGGAAGGCAGTTTCTATGTCTGGTGATTTTCCCTATCTCAACAGATTTCCAGATTTTGAGAAAAGAAACAGAACACCTCCAAAGTTATTTGAATTGTAGGCACCAAGCTATCCCTGGGTTTTTTCTAATTGCTGATGGGACTGACCACTTTGATGGTACAATGGGGATTTCAATTTATGAAGGGGGTGCCAGTGACACTCATGGTTAAGTGATGTGGTCCAGGGGAAGAGCTTGGCAGGTGGACCTTTGATAAGGACCAGCTCTAAGATGCCCCTAATGAGGAAGGTGTTAATACTAGCCAATCCACTGCTTCTCTTTGCCGTTTCTGGCCACCCGTGTGCCTTGTTTTAACAGACAGTTTGCTGTGTGTCTATTCCTTCTTTCCTGGCCTCTGGAAATAATGACTCTCCCCAGGGGGAGTACACTACCCTGGGGCCATTTGCTGGGCTACAGAATTACTGCTCTTCCTTCACACTTAGGTTGTGAGGCTCAGGTTTCCTGGCTGCTGGCTAATGCAGAACAAGAATAACTCAGTGTTCTAGCTCTACAGCCGTCAACATCTGGCTGAGGAGGGGTGCAGCCTGGTGGTCCTCATCTCATTCTACCCTGAGGACTCAGCCTGAGGGAGAAAATTCAAGGAGTGGGGATACCTCTTCTTCCAAAATCAGATCTGCTTCTGATGTTGACGTAAGGCTGTGGAGAAGTGCCCTCCCACCCTCGGACCTTATTTTTTCACCTGCTAAATGGGAGCATGACTTCAGTGTGAACCAGTTTAATCACTTAAACTTTAATCATTCAAACCCTGCTACTGGAGAAGGGGCACAAATCTCCCACCTGTCGAGGGGCCACTCTTCCCATCTGGACTTGGGATGGTGTCAGGACCACCTATACCAGATGCTGGAAGTTTCCATTAGAGGCATGGTCTCTTTGGACTCTAGGTCTTTTTTTTTTTTTTTTAAAGGAAGTTATGTGGAAAAGCTCCTCTGATGGCTTTCAGAGACCACGTCAGGCAAATTCCTAGCACAAGCCAAGTCTTGGGAGCAAGAATGTGGGGTGGGAGCAAGTGGCTAAGAACTAGGGCTGCAGCTCCCAGTCCTGCAAAGAATGCTCAAGTTAGGGGCCTGGACAGTTATGAAAGTGGGGTTGATATTAATATTTGCTCATCTCTTCTGATCTCCTTGTCTTACAAAAGGGGAAATGGGGGCCCAGAGAAGGAAACAAGCTTGCACAGCAAGTCAGGGGTCCAGAAGCCTCTTCCTCTATATTCTGGTGCTCTAGTGTCCCAAAATGTCTCATCAATGCCCTGTCCCTTTATTCCTGTCTTCATTTCTCCTTGGATATCTCTCCACGAAGACTGAGTTTGCCGATGGCCAAGGAGCAGGGCATGTATGTCTTTGTAGGCCCCCATGTGCCCAGCCTTCATCTTGCACACATGGGTGGACCAGTAAATACCTATAGAGGGACTTACCTGCCATCCTAAGAGGATCCAGGGATACTAGGAAAATAGTGTCACACCTGTGGGTTCCCCAAATGTATTTAAACATAATTAAAAACAAATATGTTTTTAGCTTCTATCATGAGCCTTTTTGCTAACTTTTACAAGAATCTTGGCATATGCATATAGCAACACTTTCTGGGGAAATCATTTGTCTTAATCATTTCAGATCTATACTTGTGACTTTTTTTTTTAATGCTAAATCAAATAGATAAGAAAAGCCATTCTAACTGCCATCCTCGGTTACTATCTTCTGTAACCAGTGCTTTGCTGCACAGCTAGAGAGCCTTGGGTAGGGCCCATAGCTCTCTCTAGCCTCTGTGATTGCTGAAACCGGAGCTGCTGGGGGAGGCCTGGGGCCCTGGCAACAGCTCCTGCCCAGTCCTGCTTCTCCTTTCACAGAGAACATGTCTGCACACAAGCTCTCCTGAGCAGCCTTGGAACCCCTCCAAGGACGGCCCTGGAGACTGGCCAGGAGGGAGAGTGCCCCTGGGAAGGATACATCTATCAGGAAGCAGAGGCTGTGGCAGGCAGGCACACTCATGCACATGCTTGCCGGATGGCCAGCTCATCCAAGGTTTCAAAAGAAACTGAAAATCTGGATTTTTATGTGAAATGTCTTGATTTTTAGAATACTCCATGAGCCAGAAAACAAACCCAAACCAATGGGCATTCCCACAAACCACGTCTGTGGGCCACTATTTGCGGCCTCTGGTAGAGCCTGGCACTCCATAAAAACAACATGAGCAGATGTGTGAATATGCCCACGTGTAACTCACCTGGGCTATACACATCATTCATCCAGATGCAGACCCTATGCACACAATGATAGAGACCAGTGAATACTGTATCAGTGAATACTGATACACATATACTATCTTTCAGGATGTGGTTTTAATATTTGCGCTTTCCAGCTAAGGAGAATAAATGTCAGAGAAATCTCCAAGATCATGTAGCTAGCGGGTGGACTCGAATCCCAACCTGCCTGACCATAAAGCCAGTGTTCTGAACTGCCATATAAGCAACCTCCCAGATGCTTGCACTCTGAGCTGAAATTGCCTGTTACTTTGCATCCCTCACTAAATTAAGCTTCATGAGTTGAAGGACTGTGTTTAATTTGCAGTTGCATCCCATCACTTGGCACTGTGGCCAGCAGAGCATAGAAGATGTTTAATAAATACTCATGGGATTGTACCTACAGACACACACAAATGTGTACAGACATGGCACACATAGACCCACATAACCCCACTGTGCCCAAGAACATGTGCTCACCCACATTCACACTGCCTGCCTCCTTCTCCCACCTCCCAGGCCATTGAAACCTTAGCTGGGGCACCCTAAGTTCCCCCTGCCAGCCCCCCTGCCAGCCTTGCCCAAGCCTTTGCAAATAGTTTCCTGGAAATCTCGAGATGGCTGTGGTGTTCTTTTTTCCTAACTCAGGAGACAACTCAGCAGTTTTGCTTTTTAAAAAAGTCTGGGACTCATAAACCTGGAATCCTTTCTTCATTTTTTCCACTAGAATTTTCCTTGGCCTGTTGCCTTTCTCCAGGGCCTTGGCTGAGAGGTTACACTCAGAGCGCCCTCTGCCGAGCACCGTCCTCCCAACCTGGTGGGCAGCTGCAGAGGGCATGGAGGGGACCCACTTCAGATTGCTTTACAGATGGGGAAACTGAGTCAGATGGTGGCAGTGGAAGAGGTTAGGGGATATGGGCTTATAGGTATGTGCGAATGTTTATTACTAGTAAGTAGTCTTTGGTGATTTTTTTCATTGTTGAAAATAATAAAAGAAGAAATGGTTTCCAGAGCTCAGATGAAAGCCCTCTGCTCTCCCTAGGGCCCCTTTGTGGGGCAGATGACAAGAGTTTGGGAACTTCACCTGAATCAACTTTACCCTTGAATCCCCACCACATTTAATAGGTGAGGAAACGCATACAGAGAGATGTTGGGGGAAGGGGTGGGAGGAATATTTATTGAGCATCTGCTATGTGCTAGTTTTGCTTACAAATCTCTATAATTTAACCTTCCCAAGCAACCTTGTGAGGTAGGTGGTTTTGTTTCCATTTTACAGTTTAAGACACAGGGCCTAAGTGAGGTAGCAAGATCAGAAAGGGAAGGGGGAAGAGCTGGAATTTCAATCCAAACCTGCCGTTTTCTTGGCTTTGCAGCCTCCTGGATTTTTCCCATTTGGCTCCAGGTCTGAATTCAGTGGGGCCCACGGTGGAGTCTTTGTGGCTGGACTCATCAGAGGCAAGGGTTCTTTGGTCCTCCTGCTCAGGAAGGGAAGCCCTTCTCCTTGGACTCTCCAAAGAGCCGTGTTCGGGGCCATTGGGAAATGGGCCAAGCAGCCCCATCAGGCCTTTGAAGCCAAGGGCCACAGAGTTGGGAGCAGGGTCCTGGACTGGCAGCTGTGCCAAAGTCCTTTTACTAACAGTAAAAAACAGGATTGGACATCTTTATAAACTGAACATGAGAGGCTTCAAAAAGTAGGGGTTTTTCTGGAAAAGAAAGCAAATCTTGGAAGGTTTTTGTTTTATTTTTCTTCTTAATGGGACCCTGGTTAATGACTCAAGAAATGAAGAACATGTTTCACCGGGAGTTAGTGGCTACCTTCCCTAATTCATCCTCTATCCAGCTCCCCTGTTCAGAAACTTTCAAAACTTTTTACTTCCTGCAGGAAAAAATTCAAACCCTGTATCTTTTTCATTTTTGGTCCAGCTTGGCCTTATCTTCCACTTGCCTCATTTAAACAAACTACCTAAGGGTTTCTGTCCACACCTCCCTTGACTCCCACTGCTGGGCATTTGCTCACATCATTTCTTCTCTCTGAAATGACTTCATTTCAATGTATTGAAAATCTTAGTCATTCTTCAAGTCCCAGCTCAGAGGTCACCTGCTCCATGGAGCCTTCTTCACTGAACCCAGCAGGAACTACTATCCTGCCTTGAACTCATCTTATGGGTGCATGTGACAGGTCCCCTAATAGACTGAATCCCATGAGAAACAGTGTTGGATTCATCTTTGATTCCCCCATATATAGGCATGCACACATGTGCATGTGTGTGTGCGTGTGCATGTGCATGCCTGTGCTTTATACTGCTTAGCTGTATGGTGGTGTAGAAAGAGCCCTGAAACCCTCAGCTCTGTCATTAGAAAATTAAGGTTGAATGAAGATTTTGTTGGAAAGAGCTGGTGATAAGGTGTGTTTCTCTATTTCTTCTCAAGTCAAGACAGAGGGGCATGATGGAGTTTGCTTAGAGAACTTAACAGTAATGTCAATGGTAGTTTCAGGAGAGGATACATGTTGGGCTCTGTCTCATAGCAGCATCTGACAGCTACCTAAGAAATCTAAAGAGTGAGAGATGGGCACCATCTCAGACAAACAAGACAGAAGAGAGATGGCTCTGCTCCGATCAACCTGAACTCCCAAAGCTGGTTTGGGCAAAGGATGCTGTCCCCATGGACTAGAAGTGGGCCATGTACAAGAAGAGCTGATGTGAAGGCCTCTTAGGTCTGTCCAACAGGGGGAACAAACTGAAGGCACTGCTGGACTGCAGGAGGAGTGAACAATGGGATTCAGGGCAGTGCAATGCTCCTGTAGTGGTGAGAGGTCCTTAGAAATTGGGAAGAGTGTCTAAAGACCCATGGTCATGCCTACGCAAGAGTCTACTTTAAAGCCCTTGAAAGCCATCTTACAGCAGTACTGGTCAAGTACTCTCCTGTTCCCTTTCTTCTACCTCTCCTCCCTACCTAGCTCTCTAGCCCTGGAGAGGTCAGAAGTCACAGTCAGCTTGCACAGCAACATGAATACACTTGACACTACTGAACCATTTACTTAGATGTGGTTAAGATGGTAAATTTTATGGTATGCATTTTTATTTATTACTACAATATCAATAAAAAGAAGCTGCCCCAGTTAGCAAACTGAGGAGGGAGGTCTGGGGAGAGAAGCAGCTGCCTATGACACTATTCCTAGCTCTAGGGAGTCCCACCTGCACCAAGCGCTGGTTGGAAGAGGAGGGAAGATTCAATTTTAAATCAAGTTCAGAATTTAGCTTTTGTGTGGGACTGAACATATAATTTATGAATAGAGTTGTTTTGTGACAGAAGTAATCACAGGACTTTTTACTTCCTAAGAGTGGTCAGAACAGTCATAAGATACTTGAGTTTTCCTTAAAGGACAGAGAAAGTACTTCTCTCCCTTCCTTCTGAACAAGTCTTTATATGGGGTTAGAATACAAAATCAAGTTGACTTATAAATATACACAGAGAGTCTCACTTAATGCAGCAATTATATTTGTTATTGTAAAATAGGATCTCGTCTTTCATTATATTTTCTAATTGGCATCATTTGCTTCTATCACTTCTTCCAAAGCAACAAAGACCCTGTGCTTACTTCACATAAAGCTACTGAACTATCACTTGGAAGTTCAGCTATTCTTCAAGTTTTAAACACCTACCTTCTGGGGGTTCTCATGTTCACAGTTTGAGGGACTCAGTATCAATGTGCCTTTGTTGCAAGTTCTTATATGACAAGTACATTCTGATTCTGATGTTCTATTAAATGTCACAGACTTTAATTTATACCTACCATGTGCCAGGTGCTTAGGATACAGAGAGCAACAAGATACAAACCCTGACCTCAAGGAGCTCACAGTGGGATGGAGGGACACGGATAAGTAATCAGAAAACTGTGCGACAACAGCTCTAGCAGGGGTATGTTCCTAGTGACTGTGGGAACTTGTACTAGGTCTACCCCTTGAGGCTGGCACAATGTCTGGTCCATGGTAAGCTCCCTGCCCCAGGTATGCACTTCCTTTTACAAAGGTCAGCTCTTCCAGGAAGTCTTCCTTGCTTAATTCTATTTCCACTCCAATTGCTTCTTTTTTTAATCTGGTTTAATTAATTAATTAATTGATTAATGTTTATTTCAGCATATTACAAGGGTACAAATGTTAAGGTTACATATATTGCCTTTGCACCACCCGAGTCAGAGCTTCAAGCCTGTCTGTCCCCCAGTGTGCACCGCACACACCTAATGGATAAGCTAACACAAGGCTGAATTACAAAGTCCTAAGATAGAGTAAAATGGAGATACCTCAAAGCGCTACAAGTAGATCTACCATTTCATCCAGTAATCCCATTACTGGGCATCTACCCAATGGAAAAAAAGACATTCTACAAAAAAGGCATCTGCACTAGAATGTTCATAGCAGCACAATTCACAATTGCAAAGAAGTGGGAACAACCCAAGTTCCCATCAATCCATGAGTGGATTAATAAAATGTGGTATATATATATACCATGGAGTTCTCCTCAGCCACAAAAACAATGGTGAACTAGCACCTCTTGTATTATCCTGGATAGAGCTGGAGCCCATTCTACTAGGTGAGGTATCACAAGAATGGAAAAACAAGCACCACATGTACTCACCATCAAATTGGTATTAACTGATCAACACTTATGTGCACATATAGTAGTAACATTCATCAGGTGTCAGGTGGAAGGGGGAGGAGGGGACGAGTATATTCACACCTAATGGGTGCAGTGTGCACTGTCTGGGGGATGGACATGCTTGAAGCTCTGACTTGGGTGGGGCAAAGGCAATATATATAACCTAAACATTTGTATCCCCGTAATATGCTGAAACAAAAAAAAACTGGGTGGGTTAAAACAACAGGAATTTATTCTCTCACAGTTCTAGAGGTTAGAAGTCTGAAATTAAGTATCAGCAGCATTGGCTCCTGAGGGAGAATCTCCATGCCTCTCTCCTAGCTTCTGGTGACAGTGACAAATCTCAGTGTTCCTTGGCTTATAGTTGCATCACTCCAGTTTCTGCCTCTGTCTTTATGTGGCTGTCTTCTCTACAGTGTTTGTGTCTTCACATGGTGTTCTGTGTGTCTTTGTGTCCAAATTTCCTCTTCTCATAAGGACACTAGTCACATTGGATTAAGGGGCCAGCCTATACCAGTGTAACCTTGTCTTACCTTAACTAATTACACCAACAACAACCTTATTTCCAAATAAGGTCACATTCTGAGGTACTGTGGGTTAGAATTTCAACATATCTTTTTGGGAGACACAATTGAACCCATAACATCTTCCTTTCTTATTTTCCTAAAAGTGCACCACTTCCTATCTTCCCTAGCTGTATAAATGGCACCTGGAGTAGCTCAAGCCAAAAATCCATGAGTGATCCTTGATTCTCCTGCTTTCATCACCCAATCCCAATTCCTTCAGCAAATCCTTTCAGCCCCACTTCCAAAAATATCCCCAATACATCCATGTTTCTTCACCTCTATTTCTCCCACTCTAATTCAAGTTTCTGTCATCTCTCACCAGGACAAGTGCAATAGCTCCTATCCATTCTCCCCGCCTCTGTTCTCATCTCCAGTCTGGTCTCCTGCCCTTGCTCCGTACTCTCAACTACTAAAATCCAAACATCTCACCAGTACTTACAAAATCCTCTTGATCTGGACCCTCTCACTTCATCAATCTCATTGTCCATTATTTTCTTTGATCTACCCACATGTTGTCCTTTTTTTTTTTTTTTTTTTTGAAACAGAGTTTCACTCTGTCACCCTGGGTAGAGTGCAGTGGCGTCATTATAGCTCACTGCAGCCTCAAACTCCTGGGCTCAAGCGATCCTCCTGCCTCAGCCTCCCAAGTAGCTAGGACTACAGGCATACACCATGATGCCTGGCTAATTTTTCTATTTTTAGTAGAGACGGGGTCTCACTCTTGCTGAGGCTGGTCTCAAACTCTTGAGCTCAAGCAATCTTCTCGCCTCAACCTCCCAGAGTCCTAGGATTACAGGCATGAACCCCTGAGTCCGGCCCACATCAGTCTTCTTGCTGTCCCCGGGACCACTAGGTATTTATATTCACCAGCCTCCCTTTCTGGAATGCTCTCTCCCAGACCTTAATATGGATGTTCTTTCTTGTTAAGAGAATCTCAGCTTAAATGTCTCCTTATTTAGTGACATTTGATAGACCTTCCCTGACCATCGATCTAGAGCAGCCACCCACTTATTCTCTATCACAGATCTTTATTTTAATTCTCTGCAAAGAATTTAGTAAATATATGTTTTTTCTTATTTGTATAGGTATTTATTGTTTTTCTCCCAATTATAACATAATCTCTGGGGAAATGGGGAACTTGTTCATCATGATTATACCATCTAGAACTGTGCCTGGCACGTAGGAGTCACTCAATAAATATTTATTGAATGAATAATTAATCCCCCACAGAAGACCTTTGTGTACAAACTTTTTTTTCCTTTTGGGAATTTACTCTACATAAATAATTCAACAGAAGAAGGATTATTGGATCAAGAGATATAAACATATTTTGGCTCTCGAAATGCATTGTCAAGTTGCTTTGCAAAGAAGTAAGATCAGTTTTCATTTGTTGGGCAACTATTCAACTCCCAAGTGCCAAGGTGGTGATTTCTGGTATGTGAGGGACAGAGGGAGGGAAGGCATGGGCTGGAAGTGGGGGTGGCAGATCAGAGCGGTGGCCCCTGGTGGGTCAAGGGAGCTAGCATGAGCAGCAGTGGTAATCAACCAAGCAGGGCCCCTCCACGGCCTGTCAAGAGGGGTAGCAGCTTGGCCTCAAAGACCCATGTTGGGGGACAGATCTGTTGTGTGAACTTGGGTCTGGCTACAGGAGCCAGGGTGAGCAGAAAAGGTGACAAGCGCACCTGCTTTTCAGCTTGCTCTAGAGGTCCGGGGGATGGGGTTGGGAGGCAGTGAGGAGGTGGAAGCAAGGACCAGAACGAGGGGCTTGGATCTGGTACTGAAGGCCCCTTCACAGAGGCTATTTCTAGTTTGGAGCTGTTCTGCTTAGGACACGGGGTCTGGAACACTAAGCAACAAGAGCACCTCTGTGCGTAAACCTCTAGGGACAGAGAGACATGTTTAATGTAGTTCTGCACATTGCCAGGCCCATGCAGCAACACTCTGTCCCTGTGTTCCTATGCTTTCTGCCTGGCCACTAGAACAAGAGCAGAATTTTTGAAAAATGAAAGAACATGGATAATATTTGCTAGGAACATTACAAAAAAGGTGAAGCAAAAAAGAAAAAAACCCTCTAAGAACAAATAAATACAAGCTAAGAATAAATAAACCAGAACAAGGTACAGATTGTATGTTCTTTATCTGAAATGCTTGGGACCAGAAGTGTTTCAGATTTTGGATGTTTTCAGATTTTGGAATATTTGCATATACATAATGAGATATCCTGGTGATGGGACCCAAGTCTAAACACAAAATTTATTTGTGTTTCATATATACCTTGTATGCATAGCCTGGAGGTAATTTTATACATTATTTTAAATAATTTTGTACATGAAACAAAGTTTGCATTAAGTACTTATGTATGGAATTTTCCACTTGCAGCATCCTGTCGACACTCAAAAAGTTTTGGATTTTAGGATTAGGGATATTCAACCTGTAACTATAAAGGGATGGTAATTAGAAGGAAAAAAAGGAAAATTATTACAACTGCACAAAAGAAAACAGATGGCCTACAAGAGACCTACAAAATCAGAACTTGCATTTTCAAGCTCTTAAATAATACTTCTTAAACTTTGATGTGCCTATAATTTTCCTGGATATCTATGAAAATACAGATTTCTGAGGTCTACCCCTAGGAGTTTCTAATTCGGTAGGTCTGGGATGGGGCCTGAGTGTGCATTTCTAACAAACTCCCAGGTGATACGAATGCTGCTGGTTAGGATACCTCACTTTGGGTAGCACTGCTCTAAGGCCGGTGGCCTGGATGACCCAAGGAGGAACCACTCAGGAAAATCTGAGGCACTGGGGGAGATTGTTTTTTGAGATAATGGCCTTTTTCCAATCTTTTAAAAGCATGCCATGCAGTCTTTGCCTATGGTTTCTTAGCACAAAGATGCTTTTGGTTATTAATGCTATGTCCATATTTGTTCCAGATTCTACAATTTAAAAGTTCTTTCACTTAATATTATTTCATCCTTGCAACAATTCCATAAATTGGGCTGGGAGAAATTATTACCTCATTTCCAAAAGAGAGAACTGAGGCACAGAGAGTTAAAAAGGTTAGAAATCACACTCTGGCCAGTTGCCGTTGGCTGCCACAGACTGTGAGCTCCTGAGTTGGCACTTAGATATTTTTTCTAATCCTTATAACACTTTAGGGCTGATAATGTTACTCCAGCTTTATAGTTGGGCAAACTGAGGTTTGACAAGGTTCAGAAACACTCCTAAGGTCACAAGTCAGGGCAGCTCTTCTGTCTCATGGTTCAGTATCTTACTTCTTCACCATATCACTTTTCCATAGTAACGACTCCTTTCTCTCTCTCTTTCTCTCTCTCTCTCTCTCCTTCTCACTCTCTGTCTCTCTCTCTCTCACACACACACACACACATACACACAGCATAGCCAAACTGGTGAGCCATTTTAATTTCCACACCCAGTATTTAATTAATGTACAGACCACAGTTTGGCCTTTTGCCTTTAGAGGTGAAAGGAGGAGGCAAGAAGAGGATGAATGATGACTGACCCTGCCCCAGTACCCCAATAGACTCAGGAAACCTTTCTGCTCTCCCTCCTACTCTGAGCATATCTCCTTTCTTTTTCTCTTCCTCTGCTCTCAGAGAATTAGAGCCTAATCCTGGTTCTAATTTCCTAAAGATTCTCTATTTGGAAAAATATTGTTAAGCCAAACAATCCTCCTCTCCTGATGTCCCCCCTATCTCTGTAAGCCTTGCTCCTTTCAGGCCCAGCTGGTAGGATGAGATATCAGGCTGCCAACAGGAGGGAAGAGGAGCTGGGGGCTGGGGGTTCTAGCCCTGACTGCGCTGCAGAGACCCCTCGGTGAGTCCCTGCTCTTCCCTGGGCCTGTCTCCTGACCTGTGAAAAAGGGAGGCATTGGTTAGATGATCTCCAGGGGATCTTTAAACTTCAATATTTTATGATTGTAAGTAGGATATTTACAAGGAGAACATTTATTGAATTTATCACCAATAGTGTGCCAGGGATGTATTATTACCCAATCCTAAGTTGCTTTTACTGGGATAGGCACTGTGCTAATCATTTTATATGCATTACCTGTATTATCTCATTTGAGTCTCATAGAAATCTTCTGACTTAGGTATTATCAGTGCTTCCATTTTTCAGACGTGAAAGTGGAGGCTTAAAGAAGTAGATGTTTTCCTGACTATGAAAGGCCTTACAGAGCTGAAGAGATTACTGGACCACTATCAGGGCCACCGATCCACCTGGAATTGCTTCTGCAATGTCCCTGGAAGGTGGCAGCTGGACTCTGCTTGGACATCTGCAGTGATGGGGAACTCAGAGCCTACTCTGTCCCTGAACAGCTCTGGCTGTAAGAAACCATTTCTTCACAGGGAGCCCAAATCTCTCTCTGTAACTCCTGCTTGTTGGTGTGGGGGAAAGAACTCTGGGCTGAGTCAGAGGACCACGGCTTGTGTCCCTGCCCTTCCACCTAACAGCACCATAACCCCAGGCAAGCTGCTCTCCGCCCCTCCAGGCCTCAGTTCTCCCAGGGGAAAATGAAGGAAGTGGGTGAGATGAGATCTAGGTCCTTTCTGGTTTGGACACTGTAGAATTGTGTAACTCATAACTGTGTATGTAACATACACATATCTAATTATAGTGATGGAAACAGTAAAGGAGTGGACATTGTGTTCCAAGGAACAGATCCATTTCTGCCAACTTGTCTGTCAGGATGGTGACCCTGCAAGCTGAGAAGAATCCAGAAGTTTCTAAGAAATGGAGTTCTCTCCCTCCCTCCCTCCCTCTCTCTCTTCCCTTCTCTCTACTCCTCTCCTTTCAAACTTTCTCCCTCTCTCTCCCTTTCTTTCTTTCTGATTCAGAGGCAGAAAGGAATATTTTAACCTCCCAATAAAAGTTAAAGAGCATGTCCCTGGTGACACGTTTTTCTCATCACATTTAACATACAGAAACAACTCCTTTCAGGAGAAAGTAAAACCCACGGAAACATGATCCAGAGTTACTTTGTGTCTCTCAGAACCTCCCAATTTGGCTGCTAAATTCCTGGCTCTTAAGACAGGGGTTTCCAATCATGAGGTCCATGCATGGACTTTCAGGAGAGCCTCTGTAACAGTGTGCAAGCGTGTGCATTATGTGTGTGTGCATTCTTCTGGGGAAGAGGGTCTGTGAAAGAGAAAAGCAGCCTGTGACAGTTGGAGCTAGGCCTTGGCATCCCTAGGAGCTGGCCTGGGACTTAGAGCCAGGCTGTGGTGTTCTCTGTATCTGAATGTCACAGAACACCAACATCAGGCAAAATGGATCAAGACAAAAAACAAAACAAAACAAAACAAAAAAAACTACTCCAAATCATGTTTGAGCAGAGAATAAAAACAAGAACATTGTCCAAACCACAAAAATGACCACATCTCCCCCTTTCCCAGCTAATGTGAGTGAGTGCTGCTTCTTTTTCTCCCTGCTAGAGAATTAAGACTGGACCATAGGGTTGCCCCTGCTTCCTGACAGCATCCAATCCAGAGCAAAGCTCCACTGCTCTGAACCTTCCCAAATAGTCTCCTACAGGTAAAAATCTTATAATAAGTCATTTCTACCACCCTCTCACTGAGCAGCCTGATGGTCCCATGGTGTGTGCTCTCCCTTGTTGCAAAGAGCCAATAAACTCAACTTTGCTCAGTTATAGGTGTTCCTGGTTGTCCTGACTGCAGGGAATTGACAAGTCTATAGCTTTCATTAGACTCTGAGAAGTATTTGAATGTGGCTGGAGAAAAACCCACAAACCATGCTGACCAGTCCCACTTTACGTTCATAACTAGAAACCTCAAGTGGACCCTTAATACTGAGAGACAAACATATCCAAAGTCCTTAGTCTGTTCAGACTCCATCTCTTCTAGATAACTCTCTTACCCCTCTTACCTCCCCACATACCTCCAGTGGCTCCTCCTAGTCACCATCTGAGGTGATGATCTTCCTATTTCTCTGAGAAAGGAACTTCCACAGACTCTCACCACCATGTCTACCCTCCTCAACATCTGCTCCTCATACTTGGCCTCTCTGCCTATCACCATGGACCAGGGATCAGTATGCTGTGGCCTAAGGCCTAACCCAGCCTGCCCCTGGCCACACCAATTCCTTTATGCATTATCTGTGGCTGCATTTGTGCTACAATGAGAGAGTTGAGCAGCTGCAACAGAGACTGTATAGCCCACAACACCAAAAATATTTATAGATATTTTTTTAATGCATGGCCCTTTACAGAAGAAGTTTGCCAACCCCTGGCATAGACGAGCTAGCAGTGTTCTTATTTAAAGCCAAGTCCTCCACTTGTGCTCCAGATCCCATCCACTTTTCCTCTTCAGGGACATTATCCTAGCAATTCCCCTTTCTCTCTCCTGCATCATCAGTTATTTACTCTCTACTGGATCATTCCCTTTAGTACACAAATGTGTTATTTCTTCCATCTTAACCTTTTCTTCACTCAAGTTCCCTCAACCTACTTCTTTGCTCCCTTTTGTGGCAAAATTTCTTGAAAGAATTGGCCATCCTCTCCTCCCATTCACTCTTAAATTCACTCCAATCAGGCCATCAATCCCACTACTCTACCTAACATGCTTTGTCAAAGTCACCAAAGCTAAACCCTATGGCCAAGACTTCAACCTCTCCTTTCAGTAGCACTCATTGCAGTTCAACACTCTTCCTCCTAGAAACTCTGTTCTTTCACTTGGCTTGCAGGACACCAAGTCTCTTGTTTTTCTCTCCTAACCCGAATCTTCCATCTCTTTTCTCTAACAATTTAACATTAGAATGCTTCAAAGGTCTGTCCTTGATCCTCTTTCTCCCCCTCCTCTATATTCGCATCATTCATTCATTGGTTAGTGACCTTAACCAATGCAATGGCTTCAATATGCTGATGACCCTTAGATTTTTTTCAGTCGGACCTCTCTCCTGAACTCCATAACTGTATCACCAATTGCCTTCTTGATTCCTTCACTAGGATGTTTAATAGATTTCTTCTAAAACTCAACACATCCCAAACCGAACTTCTGATTCCTAACTCCCCCGAGCCTGCTCCATCTACAGCCTTTCCAATCTCAGTGAACTGCAACTCCATCTTTCCTGTGGCTCAGACCAAAAATCTTGGCATCGTCCTTGACTCCTTTCTTTCACACTTATTTCTAATGTATCAGGGGATCCAGTTGAATCTACTTTTAAAATATATCCAGAATTCAACCACTTTTCAACACTTCCATGGTTACCACTCTGGTCTGAGGCACCATAATCCGTCACCTGGTTTATTATAGTTGGCTTCTAACTGGTCTCTTTACTTGTATCCTTGCCTTATTTTTGACAAAGCAATTAGAGTAGTCCCTTCAAAAGGTAAGAAAGACCATGTCACTCCTCTGTTAAAGCCTTGCAATGGCTCCCGTTTCCTTCCCAGTAGAGCCAAAGCCCCTTCTGTTGATCTGTACAACCTGCACTTGCGACCCCAGCCTCTTGCTTCTCCTGTAACACACCAGCATGCTTCTGCTCCAGGCTTGGGCACTGGGTTCCCAGAATGCCTGGAACACTCTTACCCTGGCTGGACACTTGGCTTTCACAGCCTTCATGTCTTTGCTCAAATCTCACCTTATTGAAGCCCACCCTGACTGAATACCCTACTTAAAACTGAAACCCCTCCCCTGTCCATTACCAGTCTCCCTTAATCTGCTCTACTTTGTCTTTTCCCCATAGTTTCTTATCACCCTTTGTCATCCAAGACCAATTCCCTAGTTATTGTCTTTGTTGTTTATTGCATGTCTCTCCCAGTTGGAATTAAATTCCACAGGGCAGGGATCTTGGTACCAAGCATGCAGAATTGGGCCCAGCCTACAGTTACCAATCAATACATATTTGTTCCTGAATAAATTAGTATCACAGGGGCTGAAAAGAGAGACTGAACATGATTTTTCTCCAGAGTCCCTTGCTGAGAAATGCAGAGAGAGACTGCCTGCCTCAGGCTTGGCTCACAGTCATCAATTTCATGTATTTACTTAAGATAGGGTTTTTAAAATTTCAATCATTTGCATGCCACCACATGATTTTTGCCCTAAGAGCAATCTTAGTATTTTACCTTAAATAGAGTTACTTCTTGACAAATTTATTTTAAAAGAAAATTTTACATAATTGCTTTAATGTGCTAGCTATAGTTTTTCTCATACATGTTAAAATAAACATCTAGCCATTAAAATGAACAATGTATATTTGTATCACCTAAGATTACCTGGCTTACCCCCTGTGAGAACCTGCCTTAAGCTCTCCCCCCAACCCAGAAAGGCCTCCTGCACCCCTCTCTCTACCCAAATCCCACTGTCCTTCAGGAAGCCTTGGCTGCTTCCCCAGCCAGCTTCTCTGAGCTCCCTTCACACTTACAGACAGAAATACATAGCCCACTATTTGGATGCTTATGTGCCATTTGGTTTTGTTTTCCATTTCACATCATAAGATTATAAAATATCTTCTTAGAGCTATAGATAAGAAAGACATTGGAGTGTTCAACTCCCTTGTTTTACAGGCTGTCAAAGAGATTCAGGGGCTTGCCCCAAATCACTGCCAGTTAGGGCCAAAGCCAAGACTAGAACCTAGGGATTTCTGACTCCCTGCAATCAGTGGGGGAATCCATAAACATCTGTTGAGTCCCTAGAATGTACCTGTCATTGTGCCAGGCATCGGAGCTAATGGGGAATAGAACAGACCCAGACCTTGCCCACACAGGGCTTACAGTGTAGTCAGGAAGTTGCACTCCAAACAAATCTATATGATTAACTAAATCACTGCAAGAGCACAAGTGCCCTTGGAGGAGAAGTGTAGGGTTGAGTAGGGGCCCCAGCCTAGTTTGGAAGGTCACAAAAGCCTCACTAACAAAGTATGTTCAAATGTATAAGAGTTAGCTGAGAAGGAGCTGGCAGATGTTTTAATGTTGCCAGGCTAACTCACAAAAGCTTGCTTTGATATCTGACAGTTCAGCTGCGTTGCGAGTTAATTAGGGCATTGTGGCCCAACCTATTTGCTAGTGCTCAGGAAGAAGGCAGCCAAATAGCTCAGAGGCTCTTTTGCCTCCAAAGCAGCTTCAGTGGTTCCCTCTATCCTGCCTCAAGCAAGAAGGTAACAGGAGACACTGTCAGGCCCCTCGCTGACAGGGAGTTTGGGCATCTTGAACACACTGGTGGTTTTTTCCAAGCGAATGCCTACAATGTGAGCTTTGACATTAAAGAAAAATAAGTCCTTGGTTCTTGGAAGTGGAAAATCTTAGTGTTATTTACAAGGTATACTGCAAGGCCTCGGCAGTTTCATCTAACTGCTCAAATGCAGACTCTTCAGAGGGGATGCATTTCAGTCACTTTTAATTACCATTGCAGAGTTTGTCTTCATATTTCCTTCTGATAGTTCTGTGGGGCTGGTTAACCTACATCTAAGAAACTCCTACTACATGCTGGCTTCATCTTGGAAAATTAAGCCCCAAAACAATGTTCTATGTAGTGATGCAGAGCAGGGATGTATTTAGACTGAGAGAGAGCCTTGGGGTTTGATCTCCAATTCTGCCCCTTACTAGGCTAGGAAAATTGCTTCTCCTTTCTGAGCCTCTGGAAAATGGGGTAATAATAATAATTCCTATCCTTTGTGAGATTCTTGAGACATTAAATGGGAATATATGTGAGAACTCTCTTATAATATTTGAAGTGCTGCAAAATGTCACTTAAAAATGAACCATCTTTTATGAATTCTCTTTTATAAAGCTCAAACTGAGGCTCAAAGATCTCCTGATTCATGCTCTTTTTTCACCAGGTTGCTGCACTGGGGCTTGCCTTCTGGTAGAGCAATTATTGGCAAGAGCAAGTTCCTGGGGGAAATGAACATGTGCTGGGAGGGGAGGAAGGGAGTGGAGGGAGCTCCCATCCGGGGATGGAGAGGGCAGTAGAAGAGGAGTGGGGCAAAGATAAGCTCGCCTACCTTCTCAGTTTGCTGAGGGCTCTGAGGTTAGGGCTTCACAGGGTTAAGGTTCTCTACTGTTGACTTTCTCCACTTCTCTCAATTGGCCTGTCTTTGTGTGGTTGAAGCTGACCTAGCATAAAATAACACGCTCTTTAGCACATTTTGAAAGCAAACTCAGGCTTTAATGATCAGTTTTCTGTTCCTTGGTATTTTCTTTCAAGCAAAGGCCATGTTTTTGTAAGATACTCCATTTCAACGGGCTATTCTTTTGGCCCCAGGAAACATTCCTGAGTGGTTGGTTTTAGGAGGTGTTCCAATTTATTGCTTCTGGTGTCCAATAACCTTGGAGTATCTGTCTTCATGCCCCTCAAAGCCATGTTATTTCAGAAAGTTACAGCTCTTAAACTTGTTTTCTAATAAAAGCAATTGCTACTAATTCTAAGTAAAGTGAACTTTCCAAATAAGGCCAGCTGTGAATGTTAAAAAAAAGAAGAAGAAAAAAAAACTTCAACAATAGGAGTCCATAAGTGAAAACTGTATGCAGCTGAACTTCAGGTGTTTTAGCAGCCATTTAAAAAGATTTCTTCAGCAAACTCATCTAAATTAGCTAAAAATGCTTGACACGTTGGACATGTTGTGTCTGTAGGCCAATATTCAATCCAGGTCAAGGAATCTAAAGGGTAGATGTACCTACCAAGAAAAAATGGAAACAAAGTGTTTGTAATGGTGGCCACAAATAGAGAAAAGCTGTATTTGAGTTCCTTTGTAAGAGCTCAGTTGTGGTCAGGTCCCCAGGGGTCAGGCTGTCAGACAAACTCTTTTGGACCAGCCTCTCCTGGGGAAGGTTCACAAACCCTTACAGGATTGTGAAGCTGCTAGGGGCTCCTATGGTTAAAGGCAGGAATGACATCTATTTCAACATCTACTTTTCAAAAGCAGATAATAAAGTGCACATATAAATATTTTGTTCTTTACAGACAGAACAGTCTGAGAACACATTGAGGGAGCTGGTGGGGTGGTCGGGGAGGGACAGACAAGCACGTTCAGATTCGCCTTCAGGTTCAGTCACCCAGAGGGTTTGTCAGTTAGCTAGGTCCTCAGCTGTCATGATGGTTTCAAATAGTTCTTGGTTTGAAACTCATATTATTCCATTTATGCTTGTAATGGTTTGTTGGTTAACAGCAGGATACACATGAAACATGTAGTGTATTTCAGAATAAATTACACTGAGTTTTGGAGGGAAGATCAGAGACTCTAAAATACTGATGACTTACCTGAAGCTGAAATTGTATTTTATCTGGAGGGC
Source organism: Lepilemur ruficaudatus (assembly GCA_963574885.1). Lineage (NCBI taxonomy): Eukaryota > Metazoa > Chordata > Mammalia > Primates > Lepilemuridae > Lepilemur > Lepilemur ruficaudatus. The sequence continues at coordinate 157,553 of CAUYRT010069322.1, read as the reverse complement.
TTCTTTACCCATAATTAAATACTGTCTTCCTTTTATTAGGTCAGCGTTAGCACAGGTAATCTTTCTAATGAAGGTGATTTCAGAGTCTTTCTCAGCAACAGCTTCCCCTGAGTAACACACAAGTATGGTTATCATATTCATGTTTTAATGTCACAATTATAAACTCTCTCTCAAGCTTTTAAGTTCCTTATGGCTATAGAGAAGTTCATGGCTACTGAGGAATGGCAATATCCATGTCGTTAAGACTTCAGACTCTGGAGCCAGACTGTCTGGGTTAAACCCTAGTGTGCCACTTCCCAGCTGTGTGGCTCTGGGCAAATGACTTACGCTCTCTGCATAAGGGCTCAGATACCTCATCTGAAAAAGGGGCATGATAATAAAACCTACCCCGTAGAATTATGAGATTAAATGGGCTAATATATGAAAAGTACTTAGAACATAGTAAGAACCATATAAGTGCTTGTTATTATTACTCTTGTAGACCCAAAATTAAAATAAACACTCTATAGTTGAACAATATTAATCTCCATAAGTTATATAGCAAAATACAAAAATATTCGGTAGCTGGCAATGGTCAACTTTGTAGAAGAGTACAAGATGTGAAAGACTTAGACAATTTTAAGGACAATAACTTTGGGATTCCCAAAGAACTCAGAATCAGCCAAGAGGCTGGTTCCCCTACCTGGAATGCATTCCTCTTCACATTGATCTGTTCAATTTAATTCATCTTTAAGCCCTTCCTCAATTCTCACAGTATCCATAAACATTCCTTGATGCTCTTTATCATAAATATCTTTCTCTTTCTCCCTTATTTCTTTTATACCTTAATTTCTAACACAATGTTTTGCCCCACATGTCTGTCTCCTCAGACTAGAAACTTCTTGAAGCAGAGATTATGTCTGATTTACTACTATATATTCAGGGCTGATATCCGACTATTAAACTCTGGCAGACTCATCCTAATTGTTAAATTCTGGAAAACTTTTCTGAGCCTATTGGCAAGTAGTGTATGATAGTAATTATGTAAATGACAAACTTTCATTAATAATATAAATTTTAGTGTATACGCATTAGTTCAAGCTAATTTTCTTAGGCTGTCCCAATGACATAGCTTTCTGTTGCAGCAACATTTGAGCAATGTTCCCAGGACTATCTCCCAATTCAGCCCCTGTCATAGTAAGCAGTGTGGCTGTGTGGGGCCTTATTATTTTTTAAAACTTTTTGTTGTGGAAAATTTCAAGCCTATACAGAAGAAAGGAGAATAGTCAACTAACCCCAGCTTCAACAATCACTAATCTCTTTTTCATCCATATCCTCACCTACATTAAACACCCTATGCTTTAGGAGAAATGCCAATTTATTATTATCCTCAAACCACACAGTTTGCCTTGGATTCTAGATGGTTTGTTATTAGTGTACAGGAGTTCTTGTGTAAGTAGCATATGGTGTTTTGATATTTATTTATTTATTTATTTTTGAGACAGAGAGTCTCACTCTGTTGCCAGGGCTAGAGTGCTGTGGTGTCACCCTAGCTCACAGCAACCTCAAACTCCTAGGCTCAAGCAATCCTTCTGCCTCAGCCTCCCGAGTAGCTGGGACTACAGGCACACGCCACCGTGCCCGGCTAATTTTTTCTATTTTTAGTTGTTTGACTAATTTCTTTCTATTTATAGTAGAGATGGGGTCTCGCTGTTGCTCAGGCTGGTCTCAAACTCCTGAGCTCAAGCAATCCTCCCATCTTGGCTTCCCAGAGTGCTAGGATTATAGGCATGAGCCACCACACCTGGCCTTGATATTTATATATATTCAAAATGTATAAGTATTAAAAATGAACATCCAGAATGAAGAGATAAAGCATATGCAAAAGTTTCTTAACATTTCCTTTTAAATATCAAAAAAGTAATCTTCTGAACCTACAGGAGAATAAAGAATAAATAATACTAATAAATGACTACAGCTTGGGAATCATCTGATGCTCTGCAAAATTCAGAAGAGTCTGGAATGTCTTTGGATGCTATGCAAGAATTGGTACAAAATAAAGCAAACAATTTGTATTTCTGGAATGAAAAGCACTTTGTTATTTCAGTAAAAAAGGAATGGCTTATGATTGCTTATGATGTCAATGTTGGATGCAAATGGTGCTCAAAACTTGAATTGTGGAAAGATCAAAGTGCTAACCCATACTTACTTCAACAGAATGGCAATCAGGGTTCAAATAAAGAAAATTTGTGACCATCAATGAAGAAAAAAATAAAATAACATCACAAATCAGTTTCAAACAGTGAAGCATTTTAAACAATAAAAAACTAAAAATTTTTTTTATCAGAGTGTTGATAAAGCAAATAAAAATTTGAAAAGTATTAATGGAATTTTAAACTCTAGAGTATTGTTAAAAATAATCAAGCCAGGAGACTGAGGTAGGGGGAGCCCTTGAGCTCAGTTTGAGGCCAGCCTGGACAATATAGCAAGACCCTATCTCACAAAAAAATTAAGCATTTGCAGACTTGAAATACTTGATAGAATTTTCAAAAGAGAGGCCAAGTACAGTGGCTCAAACCTGTGATCCTAGCACTCTGGGAGGCTGAGGCAGGAGAATCGCTTGAGCTCAGGAGTTTGAGACCAGCCAGAGCAAAAGCAAGACCCCATATCTACAAAAAATAGAAAAATTAGCTGGGGGTAGTGGCATGTGCCTGCAGTCCCAGCTACTCAAGAGGCTGAGGCAGGAGGATCACTTGAGCCCAGGAATTTGAGGTTTCAGTGAGCTACAATGACACCATTGCACTCTATCTGGGGTGACAGAGTAAGACTCTGTCTCAAAAAAAAAAAAAAAGAATTTCAAAAGAAAAAAAAATCAGTATAAATATATTATTGCAATTTAAATTTATGGTCCTGCTTATTGCAAAATTTATGTCTATTGAAATGAGAAAATAACTTTTTGTAAGATATAAATAGGGTGGTAAGATACATTTTAATCATTATTGAATTAATCAACTATTTCATTTAAAAATGTTTTAAATAACTTCCAACGAAAAGTTAAGATTTTGAAGATGGCTTAGGGTTTTCATTGGTCATAAGGTACTGGGAAGAACACATGAACAACATATCAAACGGCTTTGCTGAGATATGAGAAAAAAGGATTCAATGAAAAATATTTATGTGAACACCTTTAAAAAAATGTGTCTCCCTAACTAGAATACAAGCTTTATGAAGGCAGGAACCCTGGCTGGTCTTACTCAAGTTGTACTGTGTCTAATATAATGCCTGGCACATACTAAGTACTAAATATTTGTTACATGAAAGAATGAATAAATGACTTCTCACCAGTTTTGTAGATATCCAGAAGGGTTGCAGTGTACTTGATAAAGACATTTTCTTCAGTGATGGATGTGATGCTAACTTTATAAGCTCGTAAAAAACGAAAACAAAAACAAAACAATTTAGGCTTAATACCACTAATGTCCAATAGAAGCCATAATTTGTCAAACAAATGAGAAATTAAGCATGGAAAGCTATCATGGGCACCCTGAGGTAGATCTTATTTCTTCTAAGAAGACTTTTCAAATCCCCTCATTCTGAGTCAATCTCTCAATCTGAGTCATTAGGCCTGGCCACTGTTATATAACAGGCTGATTAAGACAAAATGCATATTAAATTAAATAACAGAAGCACATAAAACAAATAAGCCTTTGTTAAATGTAAGGTTTAGGTACTGATCCTTTAAGATTAGAGGAGTCATGCCCATGGGCATCCTTTGAAGAACCTCGCCTCTACCTGGCCACAGAGGGGGCTTTATCTACTCTTCAGCCAAACCATGTGAGTCTCCTTGTTTCCTTGCCTTGCTGCCAACTTGTATAGCTCCACTGGCTTTGATCTTTGATTTTTAATAGAATTCTTTTTTCCCCTCACTCATCCTTGCTTGGATTGGCAACTATCTGACACGAACCACTCCCAATCCTGTTTTCTCTTTATTCCGACATCAATGTTTGATGCATGGTGTATTTGACCTCAGCTCTGGAATGACCAGCTTGAAGGAACCCATCCCTTTTATGTGGTCTCAGAAAAGACCCCTTTTATTTTGTTTTTGATGGAGTTGAAATGAATGACCTAAAAGGTTTGTCCATTTTTGAGATTTTGCAAGTCTATGAATCTCTCCCAGATAAAGACAGATAAATAAATGATAGCTAGATGGGTGAACTTGTTGTGGCTAAGCCACAGGCTTTGCTAATTAGTGGCTTAAAATGGATGAAAAATGTTCTGATTTTCAGATTCTTAAGTCTTTACGGTGAACATGGGTGTGGGTATGGGTAGAGAGAGGGAACTTGCATTTATTATCTGTGTTAAAATAGATTTCTCATATTTCAAAGTGAAAATATTCCTCAAATGAAGGAAAGAAATAATAAAGTGAAATTCTTGTTTGTTAAAACAATATAGTATTCTCTTCAAGTCTTGATGTAAATTTTAAAAATTACAGTGGGTCTTGGCAGAGTTAGACAGCTTTTTGACTTTTTAAAAAAAATAACGAATTCAAAGGAAAGAAATGCTACAAACCATACAAAATTCATTCTGGTGGCTGTATTTCTATTAAAAGAATTCAGTAGACTATGATGGAAATAATATTGGAGACCAGAATGCATCCCAGTTCTACTACTTACTTCCTGCATGACTTTGTGCAAATTATTTAATCTCCCTGAGCCTCAGTGTCTTTGCTGATAAAGTGATGGTAGATTCCGTTACCTCAAAAGGCTAGTATGGAACTCCAACGAGAAATTGTATATGAAAGCAGTTGGTAACCACGAAGTGCCCCCAAATCAGCTCTACCTGTTTTTAAATTTATAAAAATACCCTGCTAATTTCCAATAAAAGATTTGAGATAGTGTCCAATATGCTCCTCCTCTCTCAAAAAAAATTGAAAACTATGGATAGAAAATAAAGGAGCTAATTCTATCAGGAACTGAGACAAGGCGACAACTGTACTTGAGCATTGATTTAGCTCTGCGCTCTGGGCAACTAGAAGGAGATCCTCCTTTTGAATGGAGAGAGTCTCAAACATGGATTGCAATTCTACATATATTGAATGTCATTTAGTATTTCTGTTTTTACCTTGAAGATATTTTTGAAAGAACCAAACCTCCCAAATCACTTCAGTTTCTGCCTCTATTCTATCAAATGCAAAAATACAGAACTGAAATCTTAAATCTCTGTGGCTTCTCAAAAGTTCCCTTTTGAGTATGTTTTAGTACCTGTCATTCAAAAGGATTTACTAAAGTATCTTGGCTGTTTGCATGTCACGTCTATTATTTTTAATGAAAATCACATTTCTTTGTTGAAGAATAAATAACTTTGCATGTTAATGCTGAAAATTGATGGCATTTTCCTTCAATGTTGTTTCCATATAATCCCTATGTAAAGTTTTTGATTTTTCTAACTGATCTTATTTTCATAAAATTTCATGTTTAAAGGAACTCTATTGAACTTTTGAACTTACCATACGCAATCTCTGGTTTACATGCTGTTTCTTTTCTAGTATCTGCAGAGATTGTCAGATCCAGTGCTTCCTGCATTTGCCCACAGTCAGCTGTGTTTTGTGAAAAATGATATAAGTCAGCTTAATGTAAAGAAGTGATACTCTCTCTGGGAGTTAACAGGATTTCTTATAAGCCCAGAGACAATCCAGTATAATCTTACAAATGCCAGATTCTTAAGGCCAGCCTATTTTGTCCTCTTCCACAAAGTGAAACATTATATATAGAAAAAACAGAACAAGCAAAAACAAAAACAAAATCTTGAGCATAAGTGTTATTCTTAGAATGAGTGGTTACTCCACATTCAGCTCTTCAGAAATGCATATGCTTCCCTTGAAGAAAGGGGGAAATTTTTCCATTTTGAGTATAATCAAAAGTCCTTTGAAGGACCCAAAATGATGATTTGACTGATTTGTAGCTAAAAGATGGCATAATAAGTACCTAGCAAATGTGCAGATATTAAGGTTTTTGAAAAAAAAAACAACCCAAAAAACAAAGCCAGAAAAGACAGAGACCCGATTACACGGTTGTTGGGTCAGTTAGCCACGCAGTACAAAGGACGCTCTGGTTGGAGGGTGTTTGTCTGCAGAAGAAAGGAGCGCTCTGATTGGAGGAGGGTGTCCGCCGAGCTCAGAAAATGGTAACGAGGCAAACAGAGAACTTCTGCAAGCGAAATCAACAGCAACATTACAGGCTACCGTCAGGGTAGCTGTAAGCACAGAACTTATATTCAGTGATGAGAACAGAGTATAGTACATGAGCTATCTGTGAGTGGCGAAGAAAAGCGCCAGCGATGAAGAGAAGATGAAAGAATTGCATGGTGCCCAGGAAGAATGAGGTGCCCCGTCTCAGTTCTGGAGCCCTTCAAAGCATGCTCCTCTCTGTGTGTAAGGAAGAATCATTTGCATCTCAATATAGGGTCCTAGAGTATGAGTTCTTAAAATTCTCTTTCTGTAATATACATGATAGATATATGTTCCCAGACAAAATTCCTGGGACTCTGCCACTTCCCTCTCTCACTTTTTCGAAAAGCATGTTAGAATTGCAGGAAGAGTAATGACAATTTCCATGTGACAGGAAGAATCCTCCCTTCTTGGGGGGACAGGGCTTACCATAGCTAGGAGCAACAAAGGGCAGCATTTGGTGATGCAACTCGAAGCAGAGGAAGATTCAGAGACTCTTTAAGCATGACACAGACGAGGCCCGGGTTGGGCATGGGGCATGTCTGCTCTACACAAAGGTCCAATCTGCCACCCGCCCGACCTCTGTCTCACAGACATACACAAACACACATACCCCTTTAATGGAAGTTGGTACCAGGACATGTCTGATGATCCATGCTGGTTGAAAGGGACAGAGAAGGAATACAAAAATCTGAGTCCCTTGTGGGGATTTGGCAAGAAGAGAAGAGAGAGCTATCCAAAGGGCAGTGTTTTTTCCTACTGTGATCATGAGAGGGGCAGCCACATGGGGAGGCCCACAAGATCCAGAGGGAAGCATCTATGCCTGTTGGGTAGATGAGCAGGGACAGAGCCCCCATTGCATTATGGACTCCTCATACATGAGAAGCTATGACCCAAAGTTGAAAGCAAGAACTTTTATAAAATTCACAGTAAGGTTGCTTGTTAATGCACTTTGCCATCCCTCCCCTCCGATATAATGAGCATAATTCTGGATTACATAGGGATGATCTTGTATCTAAATAACTTCTTTGTTTGAAGAGGTAAATCATAACATATGCACGTGTTCTTGCTAATACGTTATCTGTGACCCACCTCGCAGGGGTGGGCAGGATCAAGATAGAGTAATTTGCTTTGAAAATTAGGACTGAGAAAATATGATGATCAGAAGCTGTCAAACATTTTTACGGATTCTGTGGCACGGGAACTGTAAGGCAGCAGACCTTAGGGAAAATGCCTGAATTGCAATGCTGTCTGTTACCTGAGTAATTCTCAGAAAAAAGAACAAGTTATGTGAACATTCCTTTCCATGACCCAAAGCTTTTCAAGAGGGCCAGATTTCTTTTCTGACTTTTGAAAGATTGGTCCTGGCATTTCAAACTGAAGCAGAGCAGTAGAAAGCTAGAATTTTAGTAAGCAGTTAACGATTCCTGTTTCATGAAACGCATTTCCGAGCATGGATGAGCTTCTGACCAGTTTTGTGCTGATTGCCTTGGTTTAATTTTGTGATGTTTGCCTGCTTCACTCCTAGTTAGGTGCTAACAAATTAAATCACCCTTATTTTAAGCAGAATGATGACATGCTGACTGTTCTCACATGTGCAAATATTATAATGTAAAGTCATTGGGGACTGACATATATCGTTCTAAGTGGTTTTATTGATTTACAATAAATTACACATAGATTTCAAGCTCCAAGCTAAGATCTACTGGGCCATTTTAAAAGATGAATCTGTTCTACTATATGTTTTCACCTAAAGTTATAGGCTTAAAAACCCAAGGATAACAAGCCTATTGCTAACTTCATCCCACCATTATTTTCTCACTGTAGCTTCCCACTATTATTACCACCTTGAATCTACCTGTGGATCAAAGCATTACTCAGAATTTGAATATTTTTGCTGAAAATATAGTTTACAGATACTGTAAATTTCACTACAATACAAAATATGCAAGATCCCATTCTATTTGTGCCTCAAATTCTCTTCCAAGTCGAGCATTAAGACAAGCTGTGTAGAAATTGTAGATGATACCACATTTCATAGCATTTCCTTTCCCTTTTGAAGATATGACAGCTATAAGAATGAGCTTCCCATATCTCCAACTAGAGAAAGCAGAGTTGATTGAGGACTCCAGCAGTTGTGTGTAGAGGTCATGCTTCCTACAGCTTCTCCCAGCCAATGACTGAGTGCAGAGGGATACCAAAGCAGGCCTTTTCTGAGAGACATGAGACTCTTCTGATGGCCAACCTTGGTTTGAGGACTCTCCAACAGCCTTGTCCAGCTTTCTTAGATTGCACAGTGACCTAGGATGCTTTCACCCAATATTTCTTCCTTCTCTCCTTCACTCAGGGTCAGACTTGAATCAAGGTCTCCTGGCTCTCCCTGCCTTTTCTGACTTCCTCCCCATTGACTTTCACTTACTAATAAAATCCTTATATGTTTAATTCAATGTTGGCATCTATTTTGGAGGACTAGGACTAACCCATATGAGGAAACCTACATGTGCTTTGTAATAAATAATCTTGAGCTCAAATGCTTGGAAATAATATCCAATCAAATATGTGTTATCCATAATATTTATGGATAAGTGAAAGTTAATAAGAATTTGCCTGTGTATTTTCTTGTTTGAGCAGAAGTAAAGGTATTACAAACCCCCAATAAAGAATGATGTAGGTGGTATTTATAGGAACTATGAATTTTATCGTATCTAAGTATCTACTTACATCATTAATATTGAGGACAAAATAACTAGAAAAACACAAAGTATGAAAGGAGGGTCCCAGAGACTCTGAGGGCAGGGCACATTCAGGTCATAGCACACCGAGAGGAGGATAAGGAGAGGAGTGTGAAAAGACCGGCCACATCCAAATCCAGGGAGCTGCTAGCTGGAGCGTGGGTGATCATGCAACTGCATCTCTAGCCAAATTTGCCTGGGCAGTAGATGTACTGCAGTAACTTTTTTAAAAATAAACTTTTTATTTTAAAATAGATTTAGATTTACAGAACTATTGCAAAGATAGTACAGAGAGTTCATTTATACCTGGCATCCAGTTTCCCCTATTATTATCTTACATTAAAATGGTACATTTGTCATTGAACCTGATGCACATTATTACCTAAAGTCCTTGCTTTATTCAGCATCCCTGTGTTTTTACATAATGTCAATGTCAGCTGTTCTAAGCTCCCATCCAGGATTAAATTTAGTCATCTTGTCTTCTTAGGCTTTTCCTGGCTATGACAGTTTCTCAGACTTTTTTTTTTTTGTAATGATCTTGACAGTTTTAAAGATTACTGGTTAGGTACTTTGTAGAATGCCCCTCAATTGGGATTTGTCTGTTTTTCTTATGATTAGAGTGGGGGTAATGGGGTAATATGTTTTAGGGAGGAAGCCCACAGAGGCCAGTCTCATCACATCGTATCTGTGGCAGCTATTACCAACATGACGGATCACTGTGGAAGTTGACCTTGATCACCTGGCTGGGGTGGTGTTTGTCAGGTTTCTCCACTGTAAGTTATTCTTTTCTATTTTCCTCCTTTTCTATACTGTACTCTTTGGGAGAAAGACACTATGTGCAATTCATACTTAAAGAGTAGAGAGTTACACTCTTTTAAGGGTGAACTATTTACATAATTTATTTAAAATTCTTCTGTACAGGAAATTTCCCTTCTCTCCATTTATCTACTCAATTATTTATTTACATAAGTGTGCACTCATAGATATTGATTTTATACTTTGGATTATAATCTAATATTACTTTATTTTGTTACTCAAATTGTTGCAGCTTTAGCCATTGGGAGCTCTTTTAGTTGACTCCTATATCTCTTTGACATACCCCCATTATCACCTTTTTTTTTTTTTTTAAAGAACATTCTTACACTCTGGCACTACAAGATGCTTCAGGCTTATCTTATACATGTCCTGCCCCAGTCCTAGACTCAATCATTTCTCCAAAGAACTCTGGTTCCTTTTATTAGAGAATGGTATTTAGAAACCAAGATATGGGTGCTAGACAGGATGACTTTTTTAAAGCTCCGAGCTGTCCACTTTGCAGCGCACTGATACCAACGTGACCCAGCATATTAGGGATGAGGAAATTGTAGATTTAGATCATTATTTAAATTGTCCTCACAGATCAAAGTATCCATGTCAAAATTCAGAAGACAATGATATTCCAGAGGCTGTGAACCCCTCCTGGGAGAAAGGTGCTCCAGCTTTGAGTCACTCATGTCTTTTGCAGAAATCTAGCTCCATTACACCACTCCTAAGCTGATGCAGTTGCCTAAGCTTCGTGTGACATTTGTGAAAAGGAGTCAACAACATAAGTAGCTGACATCAAAGAATTTGTCAAAAAACTAGATTCTAGTGGTGTTTGGTCCCTGTTAAGTCCCACATCTCAGTCTTCAGTAGAGGAAGGAAAGTAATAGTGGTTAAGTCCATGGGCTCTAGAGCCATCTCGGCCTCATTCCAAAGCCCAGCTTCTCCCCTTACCAGCCCTAAGGACCTCTCTGTGTTTCAGTCTCCTTGTTTCTACAATCAAAATGACAGCAGTACCTACTTTCTATCTGTGGTTTTGAGGATTAAATTAATATATGTAAATGGACTGGAACACTCACTGATATAATAAGTCCTATGTAAGGGTTTATTATTAAAATGTCAACATCTACTTTTGTATGTATCTATAGCTTCATTAGCTGCACTTTACAGTAATGAACCAGAGTAAACAAGAGATGGCAATCGCAGATCTTACCGAATGCTTAAGATGGCATAGGAGTATCAGTATTTTTAGAAAGATTTTAAAATTCAAAAATCCCTCGAAGGATGATAAGGAGCCAGTGCTTATGGGGTTAAGAGTGAGTTGTGTGGGGATTCAGAACTTTCGCCAGGGTTATGCATGGTCAAGTCCTCTTTGCACTCCAGGTTTAACAGGAAAAGTTTGCATAGGGGATTGTTAAAGTTTACTGTGGCCAACGATAAAATCTTAGGGTAACAGGGAGAGAGTTAGGGAGGCTGGGAGAGAGACAATAGTAGTGACTGCCTAGGAGTGCAGAGGGTAAGAGCACCAGTATTTTCCTTCCAGAAAGTAAGTTTTGAAAATTTTTGCATTTGTGGTGTGTGCGCGTGAGTGTAAAATGGAGAGTATTAGTCTGCTCAGGCTGCCATAATAAAATGCCACAGACTGGGTGGCTTCAACCACAGACACTTATTTTCTCACAGATCTGGAGGCTGGAAATCCAAGATGGAGGTCCTGTCGGCGACGGTTCTGGTGAGGCCGCTCTTCCTGGTTTGTGCACGGCTGTCTCCGTGCTGTGTTCTCTTCTGGCCTTTTGTCTGGTGTGCATGGACAGAAACATAGATCTCTGGTGCCTTTTTCTCTTCTTGTAAGGATACGAGTCCTATCAAATTAGGGTCCCACACTGATGGGACTTAATTACCTTCTTAAAGGCCTTATCTCCAAATATCGTCACATGGGGGATTAGGACCTCAACATATGAATTGAGGGTACACAATTCAGTTCGTAACTCTGTGTGTGTGTGTGTGTGTGTGGCTTGATTGCCATTGGCATTTGAAGAGAATTTTTGTCAATTCTCTTTTGTCGTTATAATGTTTATTTTCTCAAAAGACAAATTGATTCTGGATTAGCCCTTCAGAATTCACTCTTTTTATATGGATTAGGAGAAAAGAGCAAGAGAAAAGGAGAGAAAATCCTAAAAGAATAAGCAGGAAGAGAAACATTTTAAACTGGCCTCTCATGAAGTAAGAAGTTGGTGTGCTGATCTCTGGAATGTCTGAAGTCAAACCCTGAGTATTTCATGTAATCCCACTGGAAATATGTTTGCACTAAGTTTAACACATTGACTGCCACACTAGAAAAAAATTTTTTTTCCCATGGGGCCACGGTGTTTTATTACGAAAATAGAATAAAAACTTTGAAAACAAAACAATCTTTTCTAATTTAGTGAAATATTTATTTTTTTATTGTTTTCTGTGTGAGTTATATGCAACTTGAAAAATTGTTCTTGTGGCTCCCAAGGTGAAGAGACGTGAGTTACATATGCTTCAAGAGGCCCCAGGCTCAAAGTAGTGTGAGTTAAATACAACTCACGTGGCAGTTAATGTGTTAATCATAGATGTATTCAAACCAAAAAATGCACAACTTGCATGCTGTCCTGGCAAAGGAATAAATACAAATAAGGAAATTGGCTCAAAAGAATTAATTCCACCTTGTATTGCTAGTCCATTCTTGTTAGGGTTATATATATATAAACATTCATTTCTGGAAGGATGGACCAAACATATTTAGCAGAATCTCAAAAGATTTTGGGACCCTTAAAGACTGACATTAGAACTACACCCAGGGAGTCGTAAACATTTTAAAAGGCTTCAAGGTGCTTTTTCATCTTTTTCTAAGGCTGTGCTATAAAAAGATAAGCTTTTAATCAAAATTTTCTATAAAGTCTATCCACCACCAAAGGGTAATACGCCAGGCTAGAGGTCAGAGTCACTTAAATTTCATTTGATATATTTAGAATTATTTATCAAGTTACTCATTAAGCAGCATGTTGCGTGCTTACTATGTTCAAGGAACAGCACTAGACACTGCGAATAAGAGGTTTTGCAAGACTGTCTCATACTTCAAGATCTCACAATGTATTTGGGATGATGGTACATATATGCAAACAATGACAATAAAAGTAACAAAGTAGCTAACATTTATCTAGCACTTCCTATATGCTTTACATTTTCCATATATGATTTCACTTAATCTAGTCCTCAGACAATGCTAGGAGGTGGGCACTACTATCACACTCACAACAGATGTAGAAACAAAGCTCAGAGAGATTCCACCACACCCCAAAATCACACAGCAGGAAGTGGAGCAATTGGGATTTGAACTTGTTCTATCTAATGCAAAAGCCTGATCCTTGGACTGCGAGGCTATGTGAAAAGTGCTCAGAGCTGGTGTAAGCTGCAAATGATTTGGATTTGGGGGAAGGGTGTGAGCAGGTGGCTAAATAGAGAAAGGCTGTGGGCTGGCTACATAGAAATATTGAATATATTCTCAGTGGGGCAGAAATGGGCAAAGGGAAAGAGCCCACAATGCATGAAGGCAGGAAATTGCAAGGCAGGTTTGGGAGCGGAAGTATTCGTGGATCAACCATTCATGCTAGTAGGGTGGATTAGGGTCAGTGGTTGGGAGTGGAGAAAGCGAAGCTAATGAGCTTGAAAATTATCATAGAGTTGCTAATGAATTAAAGCTTTTAAGTGGATGTGTGTATGAAGAAGGAATCCTTTTAGAGTCATAATCTAATAGGGTAAAATTGATTAAAGATAGGGAGAAATGGAAGGTTTGCTCAGTGGTTCTCAAGCCAAGCTGCATGTTAGAATCACCTGGGGAGTTTCAAAAAAAATGCCAATGTCGGGGCTCTATCCTTGCCCAATTTAATCAAAATCTCTAAGGTTGGAACCAGATATAAGAATGTTTTTAAAGGTCCCCCAGGTGATTCTAATGTGCAACCAGGGCTGAGAATCACTGAGTTAGATTATTGCAATCATGCAGCATATAATAAGTTTTTGAGCTAGAATGACAGCAGGGGAAACGATCAAATGAAACAGGCACTACGGAGGTAAAGGAAGAAGAAATAGCTATGTTATTTGGGGAGAAATTATTGCATGTAGGAAGGAAAGAGGGGAAACAGAGATGTTAAATGGGTAGCTCTGATGAATTTGTAAGAGATTGAATTCACAAGGAGAGCTGGGTTGGTGAAGTTTTCCATCGTAGGGACATTAAGATCTAGACAATAGTGGAAAGCTTCGGGGACTCAGATGTTGAGGGTCAGATCAAACGAGAAAGTTTGGGCTGAGAGATATAAATTGGGAGTTATCTGCACATGGGATATGTTTGAAATCATGAGAAGAGACAATCTCTCGGAAAAGGATGGCACAGAAAGAAAGGAGGGCAGGACCTTGGGAGGTGCTCACATTTACAGGCAGCAGAGGAAATAAAAACGAAAAAGAGAAATGCAAAATGCAGATTCAGAGAGGGAGGAGCTCAACCAGATGAGTGATGGAATTGAAGGAGTTCGGGAAGGGGTGGTGGCCAAAAGTGGAAAACGCTACAAAATGGGTATGATACAACCTACCTAGCCCAGTGTCCTCAGTGTGCAGAACAATAATGTAATATTGCTGCGGCTGCTGCAGCTGTTTGTGTCTTCCTACCTGGGGCTCTTGAGCACACAATTTTGCTTGCTGTGAATGCAATCTGGCCTCTTTGCTTGATGAGAAAAGAAAAGCACTTTAAGTACATGTCTCCATGGAGGAGCTTATTAAATAGGCTGAAGGTTTCTGGGATAGGCTGGAAGAAATAATATAGAAAGGAAGCCAAGAAGAAGGAGTTTTTCAAGAGGCAGAAGGGAATTAAAATTGGTATCAACAAGTTGGCAAGTGAAAAACAGTGACACACAGAAGAAACTGAAGGAGAGAAAAGACAGCATTTTTAGAGACAGACAATAGGCTTGAACCTCGGCGATTTTAAGCTCCCGAAACAGTTACATGTCGGCTGCATCAGACAATGAATGATAAGAAGGCTGCAGCTTTTAGCCGGTTTATGGAATTCCAAAGAGAATCTCATCCAACTGCATGAAAGGTGCATTGCAGAATCTACAGGCTGATGGAGTGGTCATCAAGCGCTGAGAACATTAAGACTGGCTTTTTAGTTGTTTTCATATTCTTAAGAAAAAAAGGAAAAGAAAAAGCAGCTATCACAAGAAGTTAGCATGAGTTCCCTAAGGGCATGCTGAAAAATTAAACTTTATTTCCTTTTCTGATAAGTTACTTGGCCTGTAGACCAGAGGAGTGACATAGAGAAAGTGTATCTGACAGTGTCTTTCACGATGTTCTTGTGACCAACATGAGAAGTGTTAGATGATAAGGCAGTAGGTGGATTTGCAGCTGGTGAAATTATTATAAAGGTCGCGGGGACAGGAACAAAACACCCCGGCTCTGGTCCCAACTGCATCACTTGGTAACCTTTTACCCTAAGAGAGGTCACACACTGTCTCTGAGATTTGGATGCATCTCTCAAATGTGACTAGTAACAGCTGCCTTTTGTAGCACATGGGGAAGAATGAGCATCAAACAAGTCACCATGCAGGGGCAGTCTTTGCGATCTGAAAAGTCAAAGACCTTCAGAGAACCGCTATCACTGATGCCTGCATCCCAGCACAAACATAGCCTTCATCCTCAATCTAAGATTTCTTTTACAAATAATTAGAAGACGAGCTTCCTGTATTAAAAAGCAGTATTAAAAGGATTACCTGTAAGAAATTGTAGAAAAGATGCATCCTTGACGTGACAGATTAGACAAGATAGTTTTAAAACTCACCAGTAACCCAAGTTTACAGGAAGGCAAACTGATTTACCAGCCAACTAATTGTTGAATTCCCACATTCTCACCAAAGTTGTCTAAAAGCTTGAGTTCCTATGAAATAAGTCTAATTGCAGAATTTGATAGTTTGAAAAAGAATATTCCTAATATGAGGACAGATTCATTTATCTTGCCAGGAGGAAGAGGAACACATGGGGTTAACAGTTGTAAGTTAGGAATTTTTAGTTGTAAAGGTTTTCCTGTGCCCTTTTTATCAAATGTTGTGGGGATTTTAAGAGCGATTTTCCAGGTCATCAAGCTAATTACTTTCAGTGTTTCCTAAAGAACGAGCATGGTAAGGAAAACCAGCTAGGCTAGTACAGCCAAGGGATTGGCTACCTTGAATACAAAGCAGGTGCCCAGCAATGTATTTAGGGCAGTTGATGCTGTGTTTGCTAAGTGGGCACCACTGAGGTTTCAGGCCCATTTTGCAACTTCGTTTCTTGTTTATAGCAAGTTCATTTTAATTGTGTTTTCTGCTGAAGATAGAATTCTTGGTCTTGATTTTAAAGTTTTTAATAAATGAACTGTATGTTCGATGTGTCAAAGCTTTTTCCTTTTTTGTTTCTTTCCTCCAGTTCTATGGAGTGTGAGCTCTTACTGATTATACACTGGAAGCAAGTGGTGCCAGTACCTCATGAACTGTTGGTCAGCAGGTCTCTCAGCTGCCTGTTCATGCTGGAGATTTCCGAGTTCTCATGTCACTGCACTTTAATCCCATGGAGTACTGAGAACGGTATAGGGGTCATCTTTCTTGCTGTGCAAATCATCACAGCAAAACATATGATTTCCTCACAAAATTTACTCCCTCTTCTCCCCCAGTAGGAAAAAAAAATAATTATCTAACAACTAACTGCACAGACAAGGAGTCATTATGATATGCTAGAAAGAACATGGGTCTTTGAAACAGAAAGACGTCAGATTGAAAACTGACTTGATCTTTTGTTCTTTTTGCCTTGTTAAAATGGGCATAACATTGACCTCATGGGGGTGCTGGAAAAATTAAATGGTAAATATGTTAGAATAATGCATGCTTAATAAATGCTATTTCCTTTCCTCTGCCATGGCCTCAAAGGTTATGGGAGGATTAGAAGGGTCATGACATCAGATGGCAGATGAGGAGGAGCTGGGGACCTGAATGGTGAAGGTGAAAAGGAAAACAAGCCACCACCAGCAGTGTGGGGAAAGGGTTGGAGAACAAGGAGAGGGATGTTCTTGAGTTTTTCTTCACCCAATTTACAATTTTCATCAGGTATTTGTTTAAGTGGGTGCATAGTCCATGATTCCTATTTAAATTTTCATTACATTGAAAAAAAATCAAAGTAGTACATATGCCTGATTTTATAACATCAAATGGCATAGGTAGCTTAAACAGAAAACAAAAATAAAAATAAAACATGACATAGTCATCTACTATCCCAATCCTGTCCCGTCAAAATCTCCTTTCCAAGAGAAAAACTTATTGGTTTTAATTCCATTTTTTCCTATTTTAGACATTTTATGAATTTACTACTATGATAAGTGAATATTTAACTTATATCACTTCTTTAGTATTTAGTTGAGAGACAGAAAAAGAGAGAATGAGAGAGAGAGAGAGAGAGAGAGGGGAGAATATATAAAATACATACCTAGGGTAGCCATTTCAGTTGGAAGACTTGTATGTCGCTGGGTCTGAAAAAAAATTTTTTTTTTTTTTTTTTTTTTGA
This sequence comes from Lepilemur ruficaudatus, assembly GCA_963574885.1. Taxonomy (NCBI): domain Eukaryota; kingdom Metazoa; phylum Chordata; class Mammalia; order Primates; family Lepilemuridae; genus Lepilemur; species Lepilemur ruficaudatus. The sequence continues at coordinate 140,219 of CAUYRT010069322.1, read as the reverse complement.
GACAGAGTCTCACTCCGTTGCCCAGGCTAGAGTGCCGTGGTATCAGCCTGGCTCACAGCAACCTCAAACTGCTGGGCTCAAGCGATCTTCCTGCCTCAGCCTCCCGAGTGGCTGGGACTACAGCCATGTACCACTGTGCCTAGCTAATTTTTTCTATATATTTTTAGCTTTCCAGCTAATTTCTTTCCATTTTTAATTAAGACGGGGGTCTCACTCTTTCTCAGGCTGGTCTCAAACTCCTGAGCTCAAATAATCCACCTGCCTCAGCCTCCCAGAGTGCTAAGATTATAGGCGTGAGCCACCGTGCCCAGCCTGGTTTGAAAATTTTTATCTTACTATATCTATGTGAATGCTCATCTCTTCATTTTTGCAGTTCTATTTTTTTCTAGAAAGTCCCTTAATCTCCTCTTTAATTCTCTTACTTTCTTTACAATTTGCTCTAGGAGAATATCTTGCCTTTATCTCTAGTCTTTCCTTTGACTCTGTCTTTTTTTTTTTTTTTTTAGTAATTATATTTTTTAATTCTGAGAACTATTTCTTAATCTCTCATTCCGTATTTTCATAGCCTCCTGTTCTTGGTTTATGGATGCAATATTTTCTCAGATCTCTCAGGAAAATAGAGGATTTTTTAAAGTTTTTTTTTTTTTGGTTCCTATATTATCTGTTTCTTCTCAATTTTTATATTTGTTTAATTTGATCTTTTCATTCATGCTGGAAGTTTTTACCTCTGGGAAGACTGTCCGAGAGACTGCAGACCTGGCAGTAGCAGATGTGGAAGGGGAGGAGGAAGAAAGAGCAGAACTGGAAACAACGGGCTTGTATAAGGACCTAAATACAAAACACACCCTTCTCTTCTCCGGGCAGGGTTAGCAGGTTGGTTGTCATGTTATATTATGAATGAATACTGACTGCAAGCTCCACGGATGTAGGAGAAGGGCTTGGAGACAGACGACCCTTGCTATGGCATGAAGAGCAGCAGTCCAGCCATCAATCTTTTGCAGTGGGACGTTTCCTAGAGGCCAAAATGAAGTCTTTATTTAGAATTCCAGCAACCACACTGCCTTTCCTAATTCTTCACTGGATGGTTTGTAGACTGTTCAACTTCTTCAGAAAGGAGATTTCTCAGAGTTAATTTTTATTATTTGTTTTTGTGTAGGGGTAAATACTTAGCTGGCTGCTCACCCTGGCTGGAGAAGAGAGGGTATGTTCTGTATTTAGGCCCTTCTACAAGCCCATTGTTTTCAGTTCTGCTCTTTCTTTCTCCTCCCCTTCCGCATCTGCCACTGCCAGGTCTGCAGTCTCTCGGACAGTCTTCCCAGAGGTAAAATTTCCTCTTGTGTTGTGTCCCTTTGCAAACTCTTGGGTTGAAGTTTTCTCCACTTCTTTTAGTCACAAGCATTTTTCCATTTGCTTTATGTATTGAAGAAATTTGTTGAAGTATGTTGTCCGATGATGGCCCCTTATTCATTCTACTGCATGGGCTCATCTGAAAAGAACATACATCATTATAACTTACAGGGCCTGCCAGGAGAGAGGGGAAGAAAATGGGTCAGAAGAGTAAGCCCTCACTATATGGAGGTCAGAACAACTATTATTAAAGTTCCCTGCCCTCTGCTATTATCCAGTACCCTGATGTTTTCAGGGTATCCTCAGTTCCAAAGAACTGTCCTTCCCATCCATGCTGTCCTGGCTCAACATCTTAACCTTCTAGCTCCTCTTTCGTCCACAGCTGCTACATACGTGCACCACGGGTGTCCTCTAACATCCCACATCCCTCTACTCCCATGGGACACTGCTTGTGGAGTAGTGATCTTTGTCTGAGTCTACATTACTCTCAAGAACACTGTTTTCTTCTGAAAGCATGGGGAGGAGGGAAAGTATAAAAGCATTGTCCAAATTCTGTGTTGTGGGGGATGGGAGTGGTTGTTAATCACTACTTTAATGGTTGTTAACCCATCAAAAATGAAAGAATGACTTTTCCTGGAGCAATAAAGCAGTTAGTTCAAGTCTTTTTCTTTACAGAGAAATAAAGCCAGGTAGTTGAACAATGAAAGACAAAGGAAGAGAAGAGAGCCACCAGCTTGAGGGATTTTCATATAGAAATAAGTATTTTCTGTATCCGTAAAATTAAGTAATGGACACGACTTTTTAATAGAGGAGGTGATTGAATAAAGCCTTTGTTTACATTTCTTGGATGGCATTGCATTCTGTTAACTCAAACTGTGTAAATGATTTTTGAATTTTACTCAATATCATGGAGAGATATATCCAGCCACATATCCACTTCAGTTGTCTTCCCAACACAGTCATAAATACAGAGAGTGAAGACAGGTAAATCTGCCATTTCATAGCAAAAACAACACCATGACAATTTAACTAATGATTTCCTCGCTCCACTTTTATTATACAAAGAAAGGTTCTCTTTTTTTGACAGAGAAAGACATCCTTCATGGATTATTTTTCAGAAGGGTAGAAATGTGTATCTTGGAGATATAGAATATCAAACTGATGGATAGAAATAAGGCAAAGAAATAAGCCTTCTCCTTTTCAATGCTCTTTACAATTACTTTCTCCCATTTTCTTACTTTTTCATATCCTCTCTAAATGTAGTTTATAAGTGAATGCTTTATATGAGCTCTGGTGCCAAGTATTTGATGGGCCTCACTGGTTGTTGTCTCTAATCAAAGTCTATCCCTTAACCCTTTGTTTACTCAAACTGTTCTACTCACAGTACCTTGAACATGCCCTAAACGTCCCTACTCTCGCACTATTGTGTACATTGTTTTCCTTGCCTGAAAACATGTCCTTCCACTTACACATCTAGAAGTTTCACTCCTCCTTCAAGGTCCTATTCAGAGCCCACCTGCTGTGTAGAGCCATTGGTAACCTCTCCCTAAAGTGTTCTCTCCCTCTAAATCTCTATCACTTGCAATGTCTGTTTTGTCTTGTGGCTCTGTGTGTACATTACATCTCTAATGTCTCTCCTATTGCAGCAGTTACTCAAACTCTCAGCTTTTGTAGACCAATGCCCATTAAATGTTTCCTGAACAAAACAAGCACGTATTTTATTTCAGAAACAAAGAACTTTATTACTCATGGCATAGCAAGAAGCTTGAGTTTCATGATTGCATCAGTGTCCTCTGCCCCCAGAGCCCTGCAGGCATGGTCCAGGTGGACACTATGCATGTTGGATGTTTTCATCATGACTCACAGTCTTGAGCTTAGAGAACTCAGATCTTTTATAATTAGCCACAAGAAAACTTGTCTGTCCTTTACCCCAGAGGAAGAATGTATCTATATTACACTGAGTAGCAAATGACTTTGCCCTCTGCTTTGGAGAGGGGCATTCTCTCTACCAAAGCTGTTTGTTAAGCAAGGATCCTTGAAAAGATAATCTGGAACAAGAACTCTCAGTATCTGTGCATGCAAGAGGTACAAGCCTATGGGAAATTGTCTCCCAAAAAAAGCCCAAAGATGCAAATACCAATTTTAGAAAAATTAAAAGTAGATTTATCACAATTTAAAAGTATATTTTAAAAATTAAAAATAATTTCATACCCGAGAGAAGGAAAATGTTGAAATATTTCACCAAAATACCCATATCTAGTTAAATGACAAATAGCTCGATCCATAGGTCAGTTTTCTCATCTGGTCATCTTTTTCATTATTCTCCATTACTTCTTCAAATAGAAAACTCCAGTTCATAGGTGGCTTTCAGAAATAGTTATGAACGTTAGACTTGAATACAGGCCAGAGAGTCATGATAGATTCCTCACTAAAGACTAGATACAACACTCCTTTAGACTATAAGTTGATGAGCACAGCTACTACGCATCTGGAAAGGTGAGTGATTTATATTGGCAGAGAGAGGTGAAGGACTCCTAATCCATTGTTTGGTTGCATTAGGCTCAGCTAAGTATTTCTTTATATTCTATGGCAGCTCATGTATATGGGTTTAAAATATATTGCATAATGTTATAGATTTTTTCCTTGGATTATTAAAATAGATAATTCAGTGTTGGGAAGGAGTCACAATTGTGGTGATTGAGCTATTTCACCACGATTATGACTTTCTCAATGATCTAGTATATCAGGTTGAAATTCACGTATATTCAGAATATAACGGTAATTGTTAAAATAAGTCACTACATAAGCATTTTATATGTTTCATCCTATGAAATTCTTCAGACACTTCTTTGAAGTAGATACTCTTTATAAGGCATTTTACTGATAATAAAATTGAGTCAGAGAGATTAGCTGGTCTATCTAAAGTCACAATGCCTGTGAGTGGTCCAGCTAAGTTTTGAACCTGGCAATCCGATTCCACATCCTTAAGACTTACCCACTGTGATTTCTTTCTGGATTACACAATTTAAGTAAGCCACTCAGAGAAACAATTGTGGCCAGAAATACCAACTTTGTAAAAATATTTTAATCTCATTCATCATTTATAAAAATTCATGCAAGTACCACTTTGACAGCAAGTGTTCTTGTGCATGGAAAAGCAGCATTTTACATGGCTGCCATTTTCTTTGCCAAAAAAAAAAAAAAGAAAAAAAAAGCTGAAAAGATGGCAATTTGGTTGTACTCAAAATGTCACTATTTCCCTCAAAACTAAGAGTATTAGAGTATTATAAGTAATACGGTTGGCCACCACCTGTATTCCATGAATAAAGCACCCTGCGATTAGGCATTTAGGAGCACAATTTTTGCTTTGTCTAGTGATGCCCTCCATTGCTACATACATAACTGATATAACATTCACTACTTATCCCAAGACAATCTACATTATGGTTCATAAAATGACCATTCACTAAACAAATAAACAAATATTCTGTGCCACAAAGTCATTCAACACTGATTTCTTATAAGTACTTGTGTGCCAAATGTGGTCTGGCCAAACTTTAAAGCAAAATGTCAGCTAACAGTATGCACTGTGTCGATTGCTCTTTAATGTAGTATGACACTACATAATGTTATCCAAATGTTATGTTAGAGATGAATGTTACCAGTAGCTTTCTTTGTATGGTGGTTTTAAAATATGTCCACAATTTTTTTTGACACTCCTTCCTTCCAAGGGTCAATCTGAATTCTCCTCCACTTGAGTATGGACTGGATTTGGTAGCTCACTTGTAACAAATAGGGTGGGGAAGAAATGGTGTGAGGATTCTGAGACTAGCTCATAAATAGCATTGTGATATTCTCTCTCTTTTCTCCCCCCGCCCCCCCGTCTTCAATCACTTGCTCTGGTGGAATTGAGCTGCCATTTTGTAAGAACACTCAAGCAGCCCCATGGAGAGGTCCCTGTGTCAAAGAACTGAGTTCTTCCAGCATAAAGGGAGTGAGAATGCCTGCCACCTTTTGTGTGAGTGTGCAATCTTGGAAGCAGATCCTCCAGCTCCAGTCAAGCCTTCAGATGACTGCAGCACTGGGCAGACATTTTGACTACAAGTTCTTTAGAGATCCTGAGCCGGAACCACCCAGATAAGCTGCTCCCAAATTCCTGACATGTAGAAATTATGAGATAATAAATATAAGTTGTTTTAAGCTACTAGGTTTTATGGTAATTTATTACATTGCAATAGGTAACTAACATACTTTGCTTTCTTGCTATACACACCATGCATCATTAGCTTTGTGACTGGTTTTATATTTTCTCTGCAGTAATTTGAATTACACCTCTTTTTACTTGTTGCAACTTTGAATTTTATTTCATCTCTTCCTTCAGTAGCAAAATTCATCATTTCTAACTGGAAGGTATAAACTTGCATTTATAGAAAAACTTAATTGGTTTACTAACATGGTCACTGTGCTCTGTTTAAAAATGACAGAAAAAAAATTCTGTCATTTGAAATTCTTTCAAAAAGAAATTTTGAAAATTTCATGCCACTATTGGAAAAAATTTTAACAATGAATTAAAGACTTAAAGAAATAAATCTTCAGTCCATTAAAACCAATTTTCAGATAAAAATCATTGTATATGATACTATTTGTACTTTGTATTTTTAATACTCTTACAAAATTATGATACAGATTCACTTATTTTTCATTCAGATTCATCCTCCATATTTGTACACTTTGTTAACTACTTAACTTTATAATTTTTTGTCCTGTTGGTTGGATTCATACTAAAATTTATAGGAATATTTTTAAGATTACATTAACTACCATTAAGCAACTGGGCCATTTTGTAAAATGGGATATAATACACTGTAGTAGTAACAAACTGGCAATTTGACACATATAAACAATAAAACAAATAATACATATCTACATGCTCATGCTTCTTTGAAATATTAATAACATTAAAAATCTATAGTTACACTAAGATAAAAAGGAGATACAAGTCACTCATATCACAAATGAAAGAGAGGACATCAGTAAAAACCCATTGATGTTAAAATGACAAAAAGGGAAAATTATGGGAAACTTTGGTAATAAGTTCAACAACATAGATGAAATAGAAAAGTTCTTCAAAAGATTCTAACTACCAAAGTGAACTTAAGACATAGATCATTAGCCTTTTATCTAGTAAATAAATTAAATTTTAGGTAAAAACCTTCCCATAAAACCTTCCCAGGTGCAGACGATTTCAGTGGTGAATTATACCAAACATTTAATAAGGAAATAATACCAATTCTATACAAATTCTTTCAGACCATAGAAGAGAAATAAAAACTTCCCACCTCATTTTTGATGTCAGAATTACCTTGATCCCAAATTTAAAAAAGACATTATAAGAAAAAAAAAAAACTAAAGACCAATATCCCTCATGAACATAGATGCAAAATTCTTAAAATTTTAGCAAATCTTCAATAAAATTTTAGCAAATCTTCAATAAAATTTTAGCAAATTGAGTGACATACAAAAATATAACTTTTATATAACCAAAAAATAATCAATATATCATATTAATAAACTAAAAAAAGAACCATGTGATCATCTCAGTAAATGCAAAAAGGCATTTATCAAAATTCAACAGCCATCCATGACAAAAACATGGAATGCAAGGTAATTTTTTCAACTGACAAAGGAAAACCACAAAAACTTACAGCTAAAATTATACATAATGGTGAAGGACCAAAATGCCATTCTCCTAAGAAAGTAAAACTGTTAATATAAATACAATTGTTTAGAAAATTTCAAAAATTCTACCACAAAGCTACTAAAACTAATGTCAGTTTTACAATAAATATATTTCACACAGAATGTGAGGTCAATATAGAAAATTCAATTGTATTAACATTTCTATATACTAAAAATGAACAATTGGATTTATCATTGTTGATATTTACCATAGTCACCTGGTTGAGGTAGTATATACTTGGTTTTTCATTTCCAATATACATGCTTAGCAGTGTCAGAATTATTAAGTCACACCCCTATGGGAAACAACTTTATTAACTAGAATACAGTGCTTATATGCAGCTCCTTTTGCCCTTGGTCTTAGACTCCACTCATTTCCCAAGTTACTTAGGTCAGCATCTTTCCCCTCACCTGCTTCAGTGAGGTTGTTTCATATACTTATAATAAGGCTCTCTTGTCACAGTCTGAATTTCTTCCAGAGATACCCTGAGCTCCTAAATAATTTTTTAAAATCTTCATAGATTAAAGTTTACTCTACACTATGAATTTCTATTATTTTTATTTGAAAACTGCATAATATCATATATCCTTCATTACAGTAGCACAAGAATAGGTTCACCACCCTAAAAAATCTGCCATGCTTTACCTACTCAATTCTTCCCTTTTTTCCTCCCAAAGCCCTGGCAACCACTGATATGTTTTGCTGTCTTTATAGTTTTTTCATGTCCAGAATGTCATATAATCAGAATCATAAAATATATTGCCTTTCCAGACTGGCTTTGTTCACTTAGCAATATGCTGCAAACCAAAGAACATCAAGGGTGGCTGGAGCCACCAAAAGGCAAGGAATGATTTTCTCCTGGAGCTTTCAGAGATAAGTTGGCCCTGCCAACACCTGATTCCAGACCCCTAGCCTCCACAACTGTGAGAGAATAAATGTCTGTTATCTTAAGCCACCCAGTTTGTGGTGCTTTGTTACACAGCTCCAAGAAACTAATATAAGGAATACTGGTACATACTCAGTTATCTTGGCCAGAAGTCTGACAAGGCTAGGCATGGAAGGCTTGGCAAGAGAAGAGGAGAATGAGGAGAGATATAGAGTGATCTGCAGATGCCAACAGCAGAGAAGATATTTGTGAGGGTTATCCAGAAAAATAGAACAAACAGGATGGATGGATAGATGGATTTATTATAGGGAATTTGCTCATGCAATTATGGAGGCTAAGTCCCACGATATGCAGTTGGCAAGCCAGAGACCCAATGGTGCGGTGTAGTTCCAGTCTGTCATTTCAGGGATTTCAGGTAGTCCTAGGTAACCACATTTCCCAGAGGCAACTTCTCCCCTTCAGTCTGATTCATGTCAAAGATGAGTCTTAGACACTGTCTGATGCTTAAGCAGTTTATTCTGGCAGTGCTCTTACAACACGGTAGCCGGAGAAGGCTGGCGTCCTGGGCCAGACACAGTCAGGGAGTCAGATGACTGACTGATGGGAAAGGTCTTCCTCCAGAGATCATTCTCAGAGTTTGGGGAATCCTTCCCCCTTATTTTACCCATATTCTGGCTGTGTCGTTTACCAGGTATTTCTTCATGAAGGGAGTCTAAGCTAGTCTTGTGAGGGTAAGCTTTAAGGTTCATGAAGTTGCATCTGTGGTGAGGTGACCTTGTCTCCCTTAAATTCCTGGGCCTGTGTTGCACATCCCTGGGCTGGGTTGCACTATACTGCTAAGTGACACATCGTGTGGACCCTGTGAGATGACCGAGTGGGTTTTAGGGCTTTCACAACAGCCGTTATTGGTTTCTTACAGTATGCTACACAGGCTGGGTCTGAAGGCACGAGAACCAGGACAGCCAATAGTATGGTTATAGTCTGAAAGCCAGCAAGAAGTTTTGAGACCCAGGAAGAGCTGAGGTTTCAGTTTGAGTCCAAAAGTGGGGAAAAGATGACGTCCAGCTCAAGGGCAGCCAGGCAGGTGATGTTACCCCTTACTCACTAGAGGAATCTCCTTTTTATTCCATTCAGTCCTTCAAGTGATTGGGTGAGGCCCATCACATTAGGGAGGGCAATCTGCTTTACTCAGTCTCCCAATTCAATGTTAACTTCATCCAGTGATGCCCTCACTGACACACTCAAGATAACATTTGACCAAATGTCTGGGCACCCCATGGCCCAGTCAAATGGACACACAAAATTAACCATCTCTGCCCTACTTTCTGTCTGGACTCACATGGAGAGAAGAAGTCCCTGGGGAGCAAAGCCGAGTGGTGAATGAAAACAGATGGGACACTTGCACAGGGGACCTATGTGCAGGCATGGCCAGGAAGCCACAGACTGCTGCCACCCTGAAGGAGCCACCTGGCTCTTCTCCGTATGGTTCAACCATAACCAGGGTGAACTGAGCACCCAACAGACAAGACGTCCACTTCTCTTCTCCAAAGTTTTGACCACCCATGAACCTCTAAACGTTTGACACAACCCTAATCGAAGTTTCTCACAAATCTAGCATGTGAGAACTCAGATAGATCAGTTCATAGAATATAAAGAGATGAGATAGCTATCACACACTTATTTTAGTTACCTGGAATTTATACTGTGTAAAGCAACCTCTGGCAAAATAAAAATGGAACAGGATAACCCAATGTACATCTGGGATCAATTAAAATCCTGTCACATAAAGCCTGTTTTAGTGAATGTTAGCTTATATATGGATACCTAGTCATTTAATTCTTAAGAAATAGAAATTTCTCTGCACAACCCCCAGCTCTGATTGCACACAGGGCTACTTCCAAGCATCTCCAGCTCTGCCACTTGTGCTCTGTGAAGGCTCCCACTGCCAAAGCCACCCGAGAAGCAAGTCCTTTAAGATGGCAGAGAGGGAAGCTTTCAGGATATCCACTTCCGATGCTTCAACTCCCAAGCACCAAACGCACCAATCTCACTGTACTATAATGAAACCTCTTTATCATGATTTCCCAGGAAACCAAATTATCCTGAATGCAAAATGTAGAAAAATGTTAAACCAGGATCGCATAGTGGAATTACTGTGGAACCCAGGCATACAGAGACACTGAAGCCAACAGGTTAGGAACTAAGACTCAGTTAATGCCAGGCTGACTGGGTCTCGGAGAGCATCCTCAGGGCTGAAAAGTTTGAGACACGGTGGCTCTTGGGAACCCTGCAGGCAGAAAGGAAGCTCTTAGTGAGTGGCTACTTATCTGTTCTGGATAATTTTCCTCCCAGTGATGGGAGCCCTGGAAAAGTATAGGCTCTGGCATTAGGAAGGCTGAGGTTTGAATGGCAACCCTGACACTTCCTGGGACCTCAGGCAAAGTACTTAACATCTTGGTTCTTAAAAATAATAGTTTTCCTATCCATGTTTTCCTCTTAAGCTTGGTTCAGAACTTACATTTCTAACTATAACTTTATATTCTGGCAAGAGAAAGTCACTTTGGGGGACATTTTCCAAAAATGACACAGCTGTCCTGTCAATCAACAATCACTACACTTGATCACTGTGTAGCAAAAGGCTCAGGAAGAATGTTAATGGAGAAGTTGCTTAATAAGTTAACAAATGGATGAATAAAGGAGAGAAGGATATGGACAAGTGAGAATGCGTAGGGGAGAGAAAGAGCATAAGAAGCATCTCTTGCCTCTTCTCCAGGGAGATTTGTAAACGCAGAGGATCAATTGCTGTGGCTGTGGAGACCATAAATTGTGGTCACTTCTAATCTGAAACACTCTTGAAAGGCCATTGCAAATATGATCCTCTGTCACTGCAGAGGCTGGGGTTGCCTGGGGAAATCACACCTTGGCAGGGGCATATGGGGAAAGTAGTGAAATGATAAAAGACTAATGAAGGGCGGGTTCTTAGCCAATCTGCTGGGCCAGCGGAAGGTCTGGCTTTTCAGAACAAGCCTCTCTGGGCTTTAGCGGCCGCCCGATAGCACTTTCTCTCACGTTGGGAGACTCTTCTGATGCTAATGAAGAGACTGTCCCCACGACATCACTGATATCATTGCTCACCTCCAACACACTTGCGTGCTCACTCATTTTCCGAAGGCGGGAATCAGAGCTGGAAGAGACTTCAGAGAGCGTCTGACCCGGCCCCTTCATGCTACAGACGAGGAACTGGAGGCTTGAAGAGAGAAGGTGATTTTTCTTAAAAAAAAAAAAAAAAAAAAAAAACCCTCAGAAAACCACCTTTTGTTTTCTGGTTCTGTCGTTGAGAGGCTGGATGCAGAGTTGGGCTCGCCACAGCACATAACTGTCACTACTCAGATGGCTGCGGGGAGACAACACTGTGTGTAATTTGGGTGTAAGTGTCAAAGTTAGGTGGAGCCCAAAGTCCCTCTTGGTTTATTCATTTAGTACTTTCCTTTGAGGAAAGATATCTTTGGACAGCCTTCAACATTTTGTTTGTTTCGCATCCCCTAAACTCAAATCAAGAGGAAAATAATAAAGACCTGGATGTGTGGAATTTATAGAAGACTTTCACATGCATCGTGGGCTTGTATATTTGCAAGGACACTGTGGTACGTAGGACAAGTAGATTTCCGTGCCACAGACAGATACAGTTCCAAGGTCGGGAGGAGGCTACAGTGAGACGTATCATTTTTAATCCCGGATGAATCTCCTGCTGGTATTTCTTGCTTTCTTATACATCCGAGGAAATTCATTGAGTCACCTAGAAGCAATCTAAGGTCTTATTTTTTTCTCATTTTCTTAAACTTTCCTAGAGCTAGCCAGTCCTTGCTTTCTGTCTGTTATTACAGAGCAGATAGTGTCTCCCAAATAAAAGGCATGCCCCAAGTACATGTTGCTTATTCATCGTATGAAACACTTACGTATCAAACACTTTTGACTGGCATTGACTATCATAAATCCTTTCTTAAATACTATAGGATTGAAAAAAGTTTTTTTTTTTTTAAAGGCAACTGTAAATGTAAAAGCAATTGCCTTCCGTTTTTGTTCCAGTCACATTCAGAAAGCTTTTCACAGAAAAGTATCTGTAATTAAGTGGTGCTGGCAAAAAAAAAAAAAAAAAAGAGAAAGAGAAAAGAAAAAGTATTGGATTGCAATTTACTACCGGAGTACGTACCACTTGCTCATTTATATAGCACTTTTTTTTCTTCCTTTTTTTCTATTACTCCCATTTTATAGATGAGGAAATTGAGCTTCAATGAGTTTAGGTGAAATGGATTTCCTGTGTATCTCTATGAGCACTTTGCACAGGTAATCCATAAGTAATTGTTAAATTGAAGAGTATTCACTTCTATGTCTCTTTTTGCACTTAATATTTGAATTAATGGCTAAACTTGGTTTCTGGGTTTTTTTTTCCTGCAGAGGAGTGCACACCATGGAAAATGTGCCTCTGGGAATGCAAATAGCCCACTCGATGTATTAGGCAACCATAAACAAATGGAGATTTGCACAGATGTAATTAAGAATAGAAAATACAAACCTATGTGCAGAACCATGATTTACAGTCAAATTCACCTGCCTTGAAAGCTCATATTAGATTGCTCCTCGTTTGATTACCAAGTTGGTGTTTCAATGCAAAGCATATGCTCGTGGATCTCCAGGTTTACCAGGCTTATGAATTAGCTAATAACTATGAAACGAACCTTTTAAGAGAGGATTGGTTTATGCCTCAGCAATGCAAACATGTGCAAGTGAAAATATATGCATCTCGACTGGTTATTTTTGTAGGGAGGACAAATGTGTAAAAATATGTTTACCAGAAAAAAAAAGTTCTGGTTTTGACTGTTTGCCAAATGTTATACAAATAATTAGTGATGTTGTTAAGTGCTCAGCAGCTCTTCCAAGACTTCTTTTCTGGCATTAAATATGCTTATTTTCCAGCATATGGGCACCTATGATATTTTAAAGTGTTCATAGAACATGGCTTCTAGCCTGATGTATAAAATGGTCTGTTGTTTTTTATCTCTTTCACCACATATCTGAGAACCTGAAGAGAGATGGATGAGGTTGGGTTTTTTTTGGAAAAACACTGAACCTAACTTTCCCAAATTGTAAGTTCAATATCCTAAAGCTTGTTCATTTTGTCCACATTCTCAAGTTCAACTTTCATCCTCTTCTCTCTAGAATTTTTATATTTAGAATTAAAATTTTGAATACCAAACCAGGAAGCGGGAGTTAAAGGGCTGGGACACCAGAGCTTGGTTTTTATCTCCCACTCATGCCCATCCCCCACCTTCTTGAAAAGCTGAAAATATCTAAAAGAACGTTTCTTCAACTCCACTTTCCAGGCTTCTTCAATGGATGTTACTGATTGAATAAACTGTTGCCCCAACAGTAAACCTTGGGCCTTACCACCACACAAGTACAGAATGTTTGTTAACATTGTTTGCTGCCATGACCAAAATACAGCAGCTGTGGGATATCAGTGAGGCCGAGTCCCCTCCTAAGCCCAGGCCTCCCCACCATGGTGCCACTGTACCACTAGGATGGCACTGTCCACTAGAGGGGGAGCCTGGCCACAGGAGGGCCAGGAGTAGCCTGATGAGTAGCGACAGGAATGTCTAGTGTTTGAGCCAAAGTGAAAAATTGTGTCTGATATCTTTTATAACCAGAAAAAAATTCGTTGGGGAGAAAACCTCCTGCTCGAGGTAAAGGGCCAATGCTGAGCAAGATTGGCAAGTCAAAAATGGGCACAGTTGTGATGCATGTAAAATTGAGGTGAAGAATATGTCAGAAGAGAAGAAAGCAAAAATAAGAAGCCACCAAAACGAGAGGCAGCCAGGATGTGTCCAGAGCAGGGCACCATGGCGGAGTGAGGAGAGGTCAAGTGGATCAGACTCCTTCTGAAAGGTACAAGATTTCCCCATGTCGCACATCTAGAATCTGACTTGGCACAAGGAGGTCAACTCCACTACACAAAGTCCACCCAGTTGACCAAAGGCCCTAGAAAGAACGGGCTGGGTTTCACACTCTCACTGTGCAGATTCCAAAGTCGTGATTCTAGATGGACGAGCATTTAACAGACTGTCTCTAACACTGCCCACTTCTAAGAAGACGGGAAAAATAATAAAGAATCCTCAAGGGAAAAGGAAAAGGAAAGAAGCAAATAAGGCTAGAAAACATGCAAGATGAGACATTGACCCTCAGAGAATAAATATATTGATTGTATTGATGGAAATCAAGAAGTGTGTGTGATGCAAGAGAAAACTCTTCACAACAGAATCTAAAAAAATATCCATGCAAATAAAGGCCCATTATTTCCCTCTCTGCACAGAATGACTGGCTTTGAGTTTTAACATGGGGAAAAGCCAGATGGCGGCAGACAGGCTTATTATAGAAAGTCCACTTGTACTGAAGTTTTCTCAGCACTCCCCACCGTTGCTGAATGAGGTTTTGTTTTGTTTCCTTCTTAAGTGTAGGGCAGGCAAGTACCAGCATTTGTATAAAGTCTGAAACCTTTTCATGAAAATGTTCTATTCAATACCTCCGATACATGATATATGATGCCACCACAGGAAAACTAGTGTTGCTACAGACGTTAATCATAATTATGAAAATTTTTAATTTAAATGTAGGTCTGAACACACAAAATACAGTGCATGGCCATCTGTTAGTTTTCCATCTGGGCTCATTTGCAAAATACATTCTGTTTCGCTCCCCCCTCCCCCCTCTATTTATAATCTTCCCTGGAAAACAAATATGCCTAATCTATGGCATGCCAGAGCTGAAGTTAGCTATTTACAAGAAGCTTTTAATAGACATGGTTACACAGTTGAAAGCAGTAACAGAAACTTCTTCAAGTTTTTCTTTTTTTAATTGCTGTTGGGACACCTCCTTCGACTTTGGTTAGTAGACTCTTCTTTTGAGAGTCCCCATGTAAAGATGACTATATGGCTGGCCTGCAAAGAAAATGGATTATTGTTCTACTTCTCTCTTGGTATGATGGTAAGAATATTGTCTAAAACGCTAGAGCTGTCAATGCAGCATTATTCGTAATAGCCAAAGAATAGAAACAAGACAAATGAGCAATGACCGAGGAATGGATGAACAAATTTGTGTCCATAAATGGAATATTATTCAGCCCTTAAATGAAGCACTGATACATGCTACAACACGAATAAACCTTGAAAACATTACACTAAGTGAAAGAAGCCAGACACAAAAGGTCACATGTGGTATGGTCCCATTTATTCAAAATGTCCAAAATAGGCAAACGTATAGAGACAGAAGATAGGTTAGTGGTTGCCTAGGGCTGGAGGAGGAGGCTGGGGAAAATGAGAAGTGACAGCTACTGGGTTTCTTTTTGGGGTGATGAAAATGTTCTTAAATTAGACTATAATGATGTTTGCACAGTTCTGTGATTATACTAAAAATATTGAATTGTCTACTTCAAACAAGTGAACTTTATGAAGGATGTAAATTATATCCCAAGAAGGTGTTAAAAAAAACTCCAGAGCCTGAAGGAGATGTAAAAATTGCCTAGTCCTCTTTTCACATTTTAAAGATGGTGCTGTGAGATTCTGGGAGATAAAAATGATTATTAGTTAGTTGGTTAGTGTTAAGGTTTCAAGGCCTCCATTCAGGGGTCCTCCCTGATACATAATGCTGGATGACACTAACTAATCCTAGTGGTGTGAACAGAGTGGAAGGAGAGACTCAAATGGAAATACCAGTTAGGAAGCTCCTCTAATAGCTAACAATGGTAAGAAGGGCCTTCAAATATGGTAGAGGCATAAAGGATAGAACAGCTCTATGGGTACAGTAGATCTTTTGGAGTTAAAACATTTATAATTTTGTGTCTGAGTATTATGGTGGGGAGCAGATGGAAAGAGACCATAGGTGAATAAGATGGTACTGTGATCAGGGAAGCCTAGAGAAAATAGAAAATGGAAAAGAAAGATGAGTTTAATTGTTAATATGAGTTTGAGTTATGTCTAAAACACAAAATGGAGACACCTAACAGGAAGCCAGCATGACATAACTCAAACTTTGTCAGAAAGCTCAGGGCCAAAGATAAAGAAGGAAGTCATCTGTCGAGCCTGGGTAGTGACAGCATTGACTAGTGCAGGTACTGCAGAGACAGTACAGAGCAGCAGAGGCCAGAAACAGAATGCTGCAACTCCTCCATATAAGGGTAGAAAGAAAAAAGAGAAAAGATGAAGGGAAGGCCAAAGGAAGATTCCAAAATAAAGACAGTTAACCAAGACAGGTCAGTAAAAACAAGGGAGGCGATTTCATTTAAGCCAGCCTTTGGAAAGAAAGGCTGTAGGATGGATTTTGGAATGTACCATTTGAAACCTCATCCTTTTGTTGGAGTTTTTAGTTTACTTAGGCAGCACGTAGAAAATTCAGGAACTTGAATCAAACAAAAGCTCTGACTTCTGGAGATCAGGCAAAATGAGGAAAAATCTACAAGAATTAAACTGATGAGACAGAAAAAAAATGAATGGCATTAAAATACGGACGAAAGCAGCTGGAAATTTTGAGAACGAGGCTATCATGACAAAATATGTTGTAAGAAGGAAAATACAGTCTCCAGATGATCTGCTATCACAATGGGGGTGAAAACACACAAGTAGGCTTTTCCTGCATTTCTGCTATAGTGGAGTGGCAGGGCCAAATATTGTGCTGAGCCTCAGTAGATTAATGCATTTTGCTTGCTTTCCGAATGTTAACCACATTCTGCACTTGCCAGTCTTGAAAAGTTTAGGCTGACTATAATGCAAACAAAGGCCTCTAATAATAAAATGCAGTTGCTTGGATTTCTAATAGGAAACCATTAAAACCAAGAGTCCACAAGGTGGGGGCCTGTCATATTATTATTATGAGAAAAACAAGTATTTACTGGGTCCATGGCTAGTTCCTAGAAATTCAGAGAAAAGCAGGAAGAAGTCCCTGCCTGTTACAGAGACAGATGGGTAGACCAGCTATTTCCAAATCACATGATAAATGTTACAACAAGAGACACAGGTATGGAAAGGAAGGCATGTCCAGCCCTGCAAGGGGCTGGCAAAGTGGGTTTGAGGAAGATCTTTACAAAGGAGGTCATGTCTGGACTGAATTATCTCAAGGGATAATAGTTCTTGTGCAGGTAGACTGAGGGTGGAGTGGCCATGGGGACTATTTCTTCCAGTGGGCAGAGCGCATGCAAAGGACCTGGGGTACAAGAAAGCATGTACATTTGGAGAAGTGCTGTACAAGCAGCTGGTTATGCCTGAAGGCTGACTTGATACTGGGAAGAAGCAGGAGCTTTTCCTGGAGATGTCTGCAGGGACAGATCGTGGAACATCCTTCTGCATCCCATCTGACTTATCCTCCCCAAAATAGACCCTGAGACAAGGACTGGGGGCAGGTAGTTTATGAAGCACAAATGAGAAGAAGGAAAGATGGGAGAGAAGTCAGTAAAGGCTGAGTGATTGAGTCGGTTACTGCTGTGTGCACCCGGGGCTCAATCCCACTGGAATCCCCCGGGAAGACAAGGAGCAGGCTTCACAGCTGGGGCCCTTATGCATCGACTCCCATCTCCCGTGGAGTGTGGGCTGAGGCTTCCGCTGGGGGCGTTAGCCCTCCTCCCTACACACACACGTTTTTACATTTTTAGATCGAACCTGCCGCCTGCGTGCTGCTGAGCACCCTCCCTCTAGTCAGGCAGAGAAGCAGAGAGAACGGGAGGTTGATGTGGGAAGCTGTCTGTATGCAAGAAACTGTCTCCCACCATCAGGGGTGAGTTCAGGTGGGCCAAGGACACCCAGGGCAGAGTGTCGATGGTGCCTGTTAAATGACCTAAGACAGACTACTCGTTTCCTCTTTTTGACCATGGCTAGTTCACATCCATCTGACAAGCTTTGCTCAGGACAGTCCCTCTTCCTCAATCTTAGGCCCGCTTCGACCCCCCTCCCACTCTGAAGCTTGCCTCATTACCCAACAGGAGGACCTCCCTCTTCTGTGCACACACGGATGTGTGTGCTCCACAGCGGTATGTAGCACTCACCATCCAACACCTTTTGTCTTTGTACTCTGAACCATACCATCCCATTTCAGTTGTTGGTTCCCCAAGGGCAAGGACTGTGTCTTGTCATCTTAGCCTTACCCACAGCGCCCAGGACATATTAGTATTGATTGATGGCTCAGTCCAAAGGCACCTCTTACTCCATGAGCCTTTGGAAAACAAAGTCGTTCCAATAATTCAGCCAATCCAGTGCTACCTTGAAAACGCATATTCCCAAAACTGAGCAACAAGCCAAGCCATTTTTTTTTTTTTTTTTTTGCGGTAGAGAAATGCATCCTATTATAATGTAAACCAAATTAGCTCTATAAAGAGTTTTGACTTTCTGATAACCTTCTGTGGAAAATAAATGAGCTGGTAGGAGTTAGAATGTAGTTGTTACATTCAAAACTAATCTGAAGAATCAGAACAGATGCAAGACATAAAAGAGAGACGGCATACTGGCTTTAAATGCATATAACATGAAACTTTGATGTCTGCTTCCTAACAATTTATTTAAAATTTTGTGACCGTCGCCCCACTTTAATTTTGGACACCACCATTCCTTATGGGCAGCGTGAAGTGTTGTATATATTTATTAAAACCCACATTTGATTATTTATTTTGGTATGTATTTTCTGACAGGTCAACTGGCATGGAGACCGTGGGCCTCGGGAGGTCTGAGTCTCATTTTTATATTTATCCAGAGAACATGCTGTTTCTCACTAAAGTCAGTTGAACTGTATGGGCCAGTTTCTCTTGTCAGCTTCTTGGAAGCTTTGAACTGTAAGAAGAAATACACAGCAGGGTAATCTAGCCCTTTGAAATTTAGGACAACTAGGAAAGATGCACGGTGGTATTGATTTGTCATAAGCTTTGTTCAGACGACATCCATCTCTAATATGATAAGGATTCTTTTTGGATTAAGATGCCCAGTGGTTATAAGTGAAAAGCTGTTATCTTTTGCAGGGGAGGGGGCGTGAAGATGGCCAAGGTAGTATGAGTATGTAATTTTCAGTTATTTCCTTTGTGGAATTTTTTGGCATTTGATAAAAGGCATGTCCTTTCATTAGTGGCACAAAAGGTAGTGTAAAGGACGTGCCAATTTAGAAGTTAATACATCAGACATGTTTCCTCGCACGGAGCTGAAGAAGCAGAGGGAGCTGCTCTCCCTGGCGCTTTCTGCTGATACTGTTTACTGTTTATCCAGCTCTCACCATACGCTGGGCAAGGCCCTGGCGCTCTACGGCTGGGCGTTCATCACCTCCTTTCTCCCTTGTCAGGATTCTAGAAGCTGTGCATCCATCAGTCCTGTTTTACAGATGAGGACATAGGCTCAGAGCTAGTACAGGGTGGCCCCGAGATAAGGACTGAGATCTGTCTGTCTCCGCAGGCCAAGTACGAACCACTAGACGACACTGTCCACCGCCATTTAAAAACATCCACCGGCGCTGCTCGGCACGTAGCCTGCAGGGTGTTTACACACAGACTACACCTCCCCATTGGTGTAAGAGAGGCGAGTCCAAGCACTTCCAAAAGGAATTATTTAACCTATTTTGACTTTTAAACCTAATCTCTTTTCAAAGGGCTGAATTCTAAAAAATCTACAGATTCTGACTGCACATAAAGTGTTCCTAGACATTGTTAGAATTGGGATTTTTTTTTCTGGTTATTCCCAATTAGGCATGTAATCCCAATTAGGATTGTTGAGATCACAGTGTTCTGGAATTCCAAGTTATTTTTAGGTATCATGTCCTGATCATTTTGTGGGTATCGTTAATTTTTTTTCCATTATAAAAACCTTAAACCAGAATTATTTAAATCTTGAAACCTGCATATGTAGAGTATTAAAATGTTGACATAACAGTCCTTTTCTTTAGAAAGCAGTCAGGCCATTTCACTCCCCTATTTAAAGTGCTTTCAGTGTATCTTACTGTTTCAATTTTTATTTCCTAGATTTCCTGTGAGGTTGAGTACATGATGTTTATTAGTCATGTGAATTTCTCCAGCATCAGCTAGAACCTCAGTCCAATTGCAGAGTCCCCTAAGAAAGTCTTTGAATGGAATGCAGCCCCCACCCACCCTATCCCCCATAATTAAATAGATACCTGGATGAGGATGTGATAAGAGAATTAGAGGGATCCCGGGAGCATGGTGAGAGAAGTTCTCAGATCTGATCTCCACTCCTTTCCCAAGGAGCCCAACGTCCTCCTTTGTTATGGATGGAATGTTGTCTTTCCAAAAGATATTGACACTCTAACCCCTAGTACCTGTGAATGTGACCTCATATGCAAATAGGGTCTTTGCAGATGATCAAGTAGCATGAGTTTAAATTGGGCCATAATCTAACATGACTATTTCCTGATAAAAAAAGAAATCTGGACACAGAAACACAAGAAAAACACCATGGAAGAGTGGTTTTGCTGCCACAAGCCAATGAATGCCCAAGATGTCCAGCAAACCTCCAGAAGCCAG
Source organism: Lepilemur ruficaudatus (assembly GCA_963574885.1). Taxonomy (NCBI): domain Eukaryota; kingdom Metazoa; phylum Chordata; class Mammalia; order Primates; family Lepilemuridae; genus Lepilemur; species Lepilemur ruficaudatus. The sequence goes on along the minus strand of CAUYRT010069322.1, from coordinate 119,693 downwards.
GAGAGGGGCACAGAACAGATTCTCCCTCTGGGTCTCATGAGGAACCAACCCTGGCGACACCTTAATCTTGGACTTCCAGCCACCAGAACTCAGAATAAATTTCTATTGTTTAAGTCACTCCGTTTGCGGTACTTTGTTTGGGCAGCCCTAGGAAAGAACATACCCTTTCTCCCAGGGCTAGGTAGGCTTGCTTCTCTGCCCTCCTCGCTTTCCTTCACAAGACATACATTTTCTTAGCACCCCCTTCTGTTTATTTTACCTGGGACCCTTTGCCATAGTCAGCCTGCCTGGGGACTCAAGCCCAAAGCACCGAGGTACACCAGACAGGTACTGAGACCTCTGTCCGGAGGGACATCCTGAGCAGAGAGTGAAGACAGCCACCGTCTCTCCTTTTTTGATGAAATACTGGTGTCACAACTACACAAACCAAATACTGGAAGAATGGCAGTGTCATGCCTTTGCTGTGCTATGGCAATCAATAGTCCCAATTTTCTCTATTATGTCACTTCTTTTATTTAAGCCTGCCATTTTAGAGAATATGACTCTTTCAGGAAGACAGGAGCTAATTTACAGGAGACACTGTATGTGGAAATACTCATTTAATATTTAAATATGGGAACTATGAAAGCATAATGAAGATACCCCCCAAGGGCTATGTGAATGCACTTCTTATCACATCTGTTTGGATTTGGGTGCTCAGACAAGTGTGCAGCTGGAGGTCTTAGCATCCCTGCGGAAGGGGGAGCCTTGCTTTGTGGACCTGTACTCCTGTTGACCTCCTTTTGACTCTCAAAGGTAACTTAGTGAAGTTAATTATTCAGAAGAAAAGTTTTATTGCAATTTACGTTAGCATTACTCCACCTCTGAGCTGTAGTTTCTTACTTATCTGTAAAATAATTATAATAATTTTACTCTTTTCTATTAGTCTTTAACATTTAGAAGTGTCTAAGTGAAAATATTTTGAGGAGTCATGGCTAGCAGGACTGGGAAGGAGTCTTCAGTTGCACACGAAAAAAAACTTCACTTTTGTCTCAGTCTCTAATAATTGGTCTCAGAATCTTGGGGTGGGGGGAGAGAGAGAAAGAGAGAATATGAGAAAGTATGAACATGAATCTCAGTCCTGGTTAGGAGGGCCTAACCAGGTATAGAGTGCTGAGGAGATTGAATGTGATGAGGCCTAAGGACATTCCACTGGATTTGGCAGCAAGGAGGCCTTCAGTTGTCTTGATAAGAGTTGCCTGATGGAAGGGGTTCAAGAGAAAATGGGACACGGGTACATAAAGACACTGAATACAGCTACTCTTCTGAGAAGTTTTGTTATATAGAAGAACAGAAAAATGGGTAGGAGTTGGAGAGGAATGTGAGCTCAAGGGTGAGATTTGGAAAGATGCAGATATTCCAGGATGTTTTATACTTATGCAAATGACCTCAGAGAGGGCGGAATTCAGATGCAGGAGAGAAGGGGCAAATGCTGGAGCCATGTGCTTGGGTGGGTGAGAGGACACGGGCCCAGTGCACAGTCCAGCCTTCTCACAGGAGGGATGACAGGCAGGAAAGAGGCAGACACAGGTAGATGATAGGTGAGGTGTTCAGATCTCTTCCGATTGCTTGTATTTTCTTAGATGGCTAGGACCTATGGTCATGGTGTGGGGCTCCAGATACCTGATCAGCCATTATATATGCATTTTCCCACTCTCGATGATTTTGGCATTGATTCTTCCAGCCATTAAAACATAATTGATGTCTACAAAGAGCTAGACCTGCACATAAGCTAATGCCCTTCCCCAAACTTTAGAATCCCAGGCCAAAGTTTATGCATAGGGGTTATTAATAAATCATGCAGTTAATTAATCAACTCAAGGTATGCGATTTTAAGAAAGACTAAATTTGTCCTGAAAGGGCTGATTATATTTCTATAAGCAACTTCTTACTGGCAGAATATAGTTTTTAAGTTTTAAATTTCTTGGTCTCTGCCTACACAAATTAAGGATGGCAATATCAACCTTTCCTTTCTAGGCTGCTGTTTTTTGACACTCTGACCAACCCCTTAGTATTATTTAAACATTTTTCTCTTTTTATTATAAAAATGTCAGCCTGCAGATTAATGAAAACTTGTCCTTTCTGTGTAATTTATCCTTCGAGGCTGAAGGAAAACCTTCGGGGAGAATATAAAAGCAATCAGGCATCTATTTAGGAAAAAAGCCGTGATTATTTTTTGTATGCAGTTTTATATCATTTCACTTTTTCAATATGTCTATTTCACATAATTTATTACTTGACACTTTTTATTTTCAATCATTTTTGGTTGCTTATAAATAAACATGCGTTGATGTCAAGAGAATTAGCATTCCATTATAAACTTTATACAAGCTGAAAAACTGGCTTCAGTGAAGTTGCCACCTTATTTGGGACATGCATACACATTCTATGGCGCCTGTCTAGAGAATTAAACACTGCACATTTTTTATCTTTACTAAATAGAAGCATATCTTAAATGGAGACAGTGATTTCCAGAGCAAGTTATGCAGGTGAGAATTATGCATTTTAATGTTGTTCTGTTCGGAAGTTAATCTTAAAGTAATTTAAATGGTGGCTGAAATGATGACTCTTTGTACCTCCCCAGAAAGAATCCTGATCAATAGTATGACCACATGTGTTTACATGTATTCAAACAAATATACTATTTGTTAATATTTAAAATACTTTATCAGAATATTTAAAATGAAGCAATTTTTCCACTAGTCATCAAGGCATTTCAGGTTTGAGCTCTTCTATGTGAATCTAGTAGGAAACCAGGTTTTCCCACTAGCTTTGAGATGAAGTCCATTGAATCAGGGCCCAAACTATCAGGGGAGAGAGAGAAGTCGTATAATTTTTGGAGTAATTTCTTGCGGTGGTCCCCAACCTTTTTGACACCAGGAACCTATTTCATGGTAGACAATTTTTCCATAGGAGGGTAGGGTGAGGAAGAAGGGAGGGTGGGGTGTTAGGAACGAGGGAAGTGGCTGTAAATAGGCAGCCCCCTGTTCCTAAGTTCCACGGAAGACCATTTTTCCATGGATTTGGGATGGAGCAGCAGAGCTCTGCATGGCAGTCCCTTACAGGCCACGGGCCGGTACTGGTCCGCAGCCTGGGGATTGGGGACCACAGAAGTATAATATAAGCTATTTGAATGTAAACTGCAAAACTAACTAGAAGGAAGCTACAAATGAAATACATTTAAAAGCAAAATAAATCTGTATAAGTGATTAGTTCAGTTTTCTCTTTGCTTTACCATGGCTTTAGGTTACACAACTATTAGATAATTAAATTTCTAACAGTGAATACAATGACAAAAGTTCCCAGCATCTAGTACTAAGTGAATACCTAAGTAGAATTCAAATATTCTTTTTTTTTTTTCCCAAAGTGTGTAATTTTAGCTACACCACAGGTAAACTCTCAGTATCATTTTTGTGCAAGGCTATGGCATATCTGTCTGCCTGAGGCCCCAGGATCAATGGTGCTAGATGAACTGACCCCTCTTCTCCATGAGTGCACTTGAATTGCTGGCCTTGCTACCCAGTGGTCACCAAGAATGTTAGCCTTCCTTCGCCCAAGACTTTTTAAGAATCTCATCTGAGACAGTTGCCTCAAAAGGGGATACCAATTCTCCTTAAGATTTATGCCACCACTTTTTTTTTTTGCTTCCAAATTCATAACCTGAGATAAATCTGTACAGATTCCAGAGAAATGGTTATAAAGGTTGATTCTGGAAGAGATAGCATATCCACTGAAAGAAGATTTTTGCCTGTCTTTATTGGCAGAACCTGAGGAATAATGTATAGGGAAATGGAGTTTAAGAGTGTGACACAAGGGAAAAAGTGGTGCACTTAGAGATTCTGCATTCAATGAATGTGTTATCTCAATAAGCTAATATTTAATAGCTTACTTGATTATTTAAATGAAACAAGACTGAACACTAGCCTCCTTTTTGAATTGTTAGAACTTCCTTGGTAGGATGCAGAGGAAGGAATCTAAAGGCTTATGAAGATAAGAATGCTAACACTGATTTATCATATCAATTCCTGCACACAGCCCACCCTACTCTGCTCCCTGGAGAGCTAAGAGGGCACACTTTTCACTAAGGCTTTGAGAAATGCAACAATGAGGGCGGCACCAGCAACCTTGAAAGGATTTATAGTGACTTTCTTCTGCAAGCCAGGAATTGGGGTGAGAGATGAAACCACTGAAAGAGGCTCCTTGATTTTGCTGGATGATGAGGACAACCGGAGTGGGAGTTGACTAAGTAGCAGGGCTTAAGTGCTGATAAGGTCAACATTGTTGTAACAGATTATCAGGTCTACAACCAAATTCAGAATGGTCTGAGATTTAGCCCGCAGACGTCTTTGGCAGTGATCACGATGTCTCTATGACTAAAGTAGATGAACAGCCTTATCAGGAAGTACTTAAGCCATGTAAGTAGGAGAAAAAAATAACCCTCTAGTCCTGGTGAAAGGAGATATGACTTCAGACCCCAAAGGAAAATGTCACGATTCCTCATTCAATTCCCAAACCAGAGGCAAAACAGACACAGAGCTTCTTGAGTGAAGGTTAAGCATGGGCTCTTGAAGAAAGGCCCTACAAGACTGCTACAAGTATGACCTATATATCTCCCCCCAAGCATTTCCCAACAGTGGCCATTTATCAGGGTGACTGTGTGCTAGATAAACAGAAATACTCAGACTTTTCAGAAATTACAGTGTACTGCATATAAACTAATACAAATACTGGTCTTTGTGTACCTGATATATCAGGGACTTAGGGAAATCAGTTGATGAATAAAATTTAAACTTGAGTCCATTTTGAGTAAGAGCAGTGGACCTACAGCTTTATTCTGTAGATATTTCCCCAATTTTTTCTTAAATGCACAGAAGGAAGGGGAAGATATACTTAGCAACTGGCACAATACACATATTGTGTACACATACTCCAATTACTGCCTCAGCCATGCAATGAAGTCTATTATAGTAGGAAAGGCCAAGTGGAACCACCTGGAAGGCATTTTCTATCAAAATAATAAATAAAAAGTATTAATGCTTTCCTGGAGGAAACGCAGAGATTAGTTCCACCATCAAAGATTTGCAGGGTGATGATTTCTATTACATTCTCTTTTGTCTCCTTATTTCACTTGTGCAGAAGATGGAATGCTCTTGGAGAATGAAAGTGTATTATCACAAACTTAATCAGGCAGCGATTCCAATTGCATTTACTGTTCCAACTGTGGTCTCTTTACTGAGGCACATCTAACGTAGTGCAAACTGATATGCAGATATTGATTTGGCATCCGCTTTCTTCTCTATACCAATCAACAGGATCACCAGAAGCAAGTGGCTTTCACTTGGAAAAGACAGCATTATACCATTACTAACTTTCCTCTAGGGTGTGTCAACTTTCTGACCCTCTCACAGACACTAGTCTCCTTCCATTCAAAGTGTAATCTGCAAATCAGCTCTATTAGTATCACCTGGGAGAAAATACAGACTCTCGGGTCCCAATCCAGACCTACTGAATCCAAATCTACATTAAATAGATAGCAAGGCTGATTGGACCTGGAAATAGCAAATACTCAAAGTGAATTTGTGAATTATATGAATATTAGAGGGTGGAAATTAAACTATGAAAATTCAGGGGCCTGTTACTTCAGTGAGATTTCTAGGAGTCCAGTGATCTGAACAATGTTGAGATACCTTGTTTAAAGAGGAAGATAAGCCTATGTACCTCGTATATCCTACTACTAAGATAGATTCACAATGATTGAAGATCTTTGCATTTTGAAGGCCAGATAGGCAGCATATGAACGCACTGTTCTACCCATTTATTGCATATTTACCTAATTGCCAGTTATGACTAGAGCCCAGAGCAAGAGGACTTTTTGCAGCAGGTCCAGGCTGCAGTGCAAGCTGGTTTCCCACTTTAGCCATATGACCCCGCAGATCTAACTGTAATATAATTATCTGTACATCATATGGTTTTGACACGGTATCTTTGGCAATCCTCATAAGGGAATTACAGAATGTAACTCTAAAATTTAAGTAGAAAGGCATGCCCTGTTTTGTAAAGAAATATTCTCATTTTGGAAGCACAATGCCTGGTTTGCTGCTGGGCTCTAGTGGAGACTATACAACTGACCCTACTACACCAAGTGACCCCACCACTTGAATTCCGTCTCATGAATGTGGTATTATGTGCTGTACCAAGACATAAATTTGAGCATGTGTGACAAAATTTCATCAAATGGAAGTGCATATATGAGATGGGATTTCAGCAGGTCCTGAAGGCACAAGTTCACATGTAGGTGGTTGACTCTCAGTGTACCAACTATTGATGCTCAGTCCCGTCTCTTGTAACCCACATGGAGAAACTCGTGTCACAGCTTGTAAGGAAGAATTTAGGTCTCTTTTGTCATATGATTCAACATGAAGTGCTGTCACAATTCCAAACTGGACCACTTCATTTCAGTGGGCATACTCTGAAATGACCCTAAAAGATAGTGGGGGAAAGGAAATACTCCCAGCAGAACCTTTAGTGGTGCAGATAGTTATTTTACCTGGACGGATACATATGCAGAGATATACATATATGTCAACATATGGGTGATGGCTAATGATTTGGCCAGATGGTCAAAAGGAGTAGACATGAGAAATGACAAGTAAAACTGAGGAAGAAGTACATAGACAGAACTATCTAAGAATGGGCACAAGGCACGAGAATATTTGTATCCCTGTGAATGCTCACAAAAAATTTTCCTTAAAAAGAAGTCTCTTGTTAATCAGTTGGACAAGATAGAGGGTTCAGTGGATCTCAGTCAATCTGTTTCTCTAGCCTGGGTTTATGAACAAAGTGGCCTTGGCAGGAAGCATGGAAATTAAAGTTAATGTATGGGCTGAACGTGGATAACAGTCACTGTTGAGTGCCCAACATGCCAACAGCAGAGACAACATGAGTGCTTAATATAGTGTCATTCCCAGGGAAGACTGGCCAACTCTTTGTAGCAAGTAATTGCATTGGAACACACTATCATAAAGAAGCCCACAATTTTGACTTACTAAAATAGACAGTCTACATATCCTTTGCTTATCTTTCCTGCAATGATTCTACCAGCAACTTCACCTGTAGAATTACTGAATATCTTCTGCGCCAACGTTGCTTCTAATGAAGAAACTCACCTTATAGCAAAAGAAGAGATACATGACTATAATATTCACTGGTCTTATCTATCCCATAATCCCAAAGTAGCTGACCTAGTAGAACAGTGGAACAGCCTACTGAAGACCCAGTTATGGTGCTCGCGGTTGTGCATCTGGGAAAATACAATATGACTCCATATGTTTTCTGAGCCAGCAACCAATAATGGCACAGCTTTTCCTATAGAAAGTATATAAAGTTCTGCCAACAGAAGAAGTTGGCTTTTTCCTCTATCATCCTCCAATAACCTACCCTCAAACCTCTTGTTGCCTGTTCTTACAACTTTGGTCTCTCCGAGTTAAAGATATTAAATAATTCCAAAGGGAGAAGTGCTTCCACTAGGGGCACAGCAACTGCAATTAACTGGAAGTTGAGGCTACTGCCTGGGCACTTTGGGCTGCTTATGCCACAAGCTATAATACCATAATACCTAATGCTTCAGGAAAACAAGCATATGGGACTAGTTGGAGATATTAAAAGTGCTTGATTGTCAAGGAGAAACAGGGGCAGTTGTGTAATGTTATACAGTAGGGCAGAGACCCTTAGAATGTACTTGTACAGAGTAAAAGTTATTGGGAGACTATAGCAATGCAATACTGGGAGGACCACTAATGACTCTAGAAATGAATGTTTGTGCTATGGTTTGAATGTTTGTGTCCCTTCAAAATTCATGTTGAAACAATTCACAACACAACAGTATTAAGAGGTAAGGCCTTTGGGAGGTAATTAGGTCATGAGGACAGAGTCCTCCTGAATAGGAGTAGTACTCTTATAAAAGGGCTTGAGGAAAGAATTAAGAAAAAAAAAAAATCAAACAACCCCATTTATAAATGGGCAAAGGAGATGAACAGAAACTTCTCCAAAGAAGACAGACTAATGGCCAGCAAACAAAAAAAAGTTCAACATCTCTAATCATTAGAGAAATGCAAATCAAAACCACAATGAGATACCACCTAACCCCAGTGAAATTGACCTCTATAAAAAAATCCCAAAACAAATGCTGGCGAGGATGTGGAGAGACAGGAACACTCTTACACTGCTGGTGGGACTGCAAATTAGTGCAACCTGTGGGAAAGAATTTGGAGATTCCTCAAAGAACTAAAAATAGAATTACCATTCAATCTAGCAATAGCTTTATTAGGCATCTACCCAAAAGAGCATAAGACATTCTGTTATAAAGACATCCGCACCCGAATGTTTATGGCAGCACAATTCACTATTGCTAGGTCATGGAAACAACCTAAGTGCCTGTAAATTCATGAGTGGATTATTAAAATTTGGTATATGTTTACAATGGTATATTACTCAATTTTAAGAAATGACAGTGAGCTAGCACCACTTATATTATCCTGTGTTAAGCTTGAGCCCATTATTCAAAGTGAGGTGGCACAAGACTGGAAGAATGGGCCCCACATGTACTCACCATCAAATTGGTACTGACTGATTAACACTACAGTGCTCAAATGGTGGTGGTGTTCACTAGGGATTTGGGGTGTTGGGGGTAGACCCACATCTGAGAGATGTGGTGAGCACTGTGGAGGGGAGGGGCATGCTTGAAATGTATTTGGGGATGGGAATTAGAGGTCTCAATAAGGGGAAGGAAATCCTCTAAAACTGATTTATGTGAATAGCTGTACAACTTGGTAAATTTACTAATAACCATTTAATTGTACACTTAAAATGGAGTAAAGGCATGATATGTAAATTACACTTCAATAAAGAAAAAAAAGGGCTTGAGGAAATCTGTTTGGCCCATTTTTCCCTTCCACCATGTGAGGACACAACAACAAGGTACGCTTTTGGAAGCAGAGACTGGGCCTTCACCAGACACCAGATCTGCTGGTACATTGATCTTGGACTTCCCATCCTCCAGAACTGTGAGAAATAAATTTCCATTATTTATAAATTACCCAGTATTTTGTTACAGAAACCTGAACAGACTGAGGTAGCTTGGGACAGAATTGCTGCCATCCTAGCTGAGGTACATGGGACATGGAATAAACCATAGAATAAAAATAACCTACATAGCTTCATGACCAATTTCAGAAATGAGGACTGTCCTAGCTATGCATATTTTGTTACTAGCTTTATTATGTATATTTTATATATTAATACATTGTTTAAATTACAGAATACCAAAAAAGGATCCACTGAGAAAAGGAAAGACAATTACTCAAGAGAAAATATAGAATAACTTATGAAGTTTCTGTTTTCCATTTTGGGAAACAGCAAGAACATCTTTGGTTATACAAGGTATAGTTGTATATGTTCGCCATAAGCATGATGTCATTGTTACTTGAAAATTTAAATATGGGTAGAGGTGTATGATTGCTAAGTTGATAAAAGGGTGGATGGACAGTGTCACACTCTCTATTGTCAACTAGGCATCACCCTCAATCCCTTCTCTATTTTCTTTTGAGTAGCAGAGAAGACGTCTGGCTCTGCATTTCACAGAACTGCTTTCATTACATGGTTCCAGGATATTGACCGCAACTGTGAAAGATTTGAAAGTGAAAGAGAAAGAGAAGTCATTACTTTGGCAGCAGCAGCAATAGTTAGATGGCAGAGATGATTTGCAATAGCTTCCTTTGGTTTCTGGGGATTATCCTAAAATCAGGCATTTGTGGAGCTTTCCATGGATTCCAGTGACACTTCTGAGAATCACCCTGAAGTGCTGCAGATACCTGGAATCTCCAGAACTGGCTTCTGTTGGTCCCCAGGGTCATGAGAACCACACATCAGTGCTGTGGGCAATTGAGATTCTTGATGCGAGCTTCCCTGTGTTTCTTATACTACCTGATTTCCCCCAAAGAGATCTTCCTGATTTGTACTCCAAGCTATTCCTACATTACATAAGCCTCCAATTCCCTATAATAAATCTCTATTTGAAATCCCCAGAGTGATGCAAGTCCCTTATCAGGACAGATCAACTATTTAGGAGCAAGGAAAAACCCCTACACCTAATCAACCTAAATAAATGTAATAAAGACAAAGTACATTTTATTCATAGGAGGAATTCTCAGGCTCTTAGAACCTGCCCACTCTACTTTTTTGCAGATGATCCCAATAAGCTTCATCATCTGGAATTACAAGAAACAAACAGAAGTAGCAAATTGGAAGGAAGGGAGGCAAGACCTAAAGCAGAGATTCTGATAGCACCAGTAGGTGAAAACCATTAGCAGGATAGTTTTATTGGCTCCTTTACATAATAACTCAAAAAGTTCAGAAGTCTGGGGTTATTTAGTATAGAAGCCAGTATATAACGAAAACACCTAAAAGGTATTGACATATCACACCCTAGTATAAAAAAATCAATACTCATATGATAACCTGCAAAATGAAGAAAAAATTACACCATATTCAGAATACTTTAAGAAACTAAGGAGATGTATAATTATGTATAATTCATTTAGGAGAATTTTTTCTATGAAAACTGCAAACATTCTGAATCAAAATCTTGTGTGTATGTGTAGGGGGGAAGTCCAGAAATATACATTTCTTGGCCCCTGATCCCCACCCCCCTACCACCATATATAGCCATAGCCAGGGTTGAGAACTACTGACCTAGACAACCCTCTACCTCCAGAAAATGATGGCTAGGGATAAAAATGAATCTCTAACTTCTATTCTCACCTCCAGCTGTCAACCATCATTTAAACTCAACTGTAGTCACAGTGACCATTCTTTTTGGTAGCTGCTATCTTGTCACTCACTCTTCACATCTGGATCCACTTTCCCTCACATTTTGACACCACCTCCAGGAGAAAGTACGCACTGAACAATCAGAGAACATCCTTTAGTAATTATGCCATACCTCAACTCTAATTTCGACATTCTTATCTCTTTATCACTCTGTAAACACATTCAATGGACATCTGAGACCCTTTCAATGGTTTCCTACCTGTCACTACACTTCCTGATTCCCCAACTCCTCAATATGAACTTCCAGATCCCCAATTCCTGATTTATCTGCTATATTGGATTCATCTCTAAATCCTCAAATACTAGCAGAGGGTTTGCCACATATTCTAGTTTCCATAAATGTTTGCTGAACAATTTTGGAATCAATAATTTTGGAGTCACAGTTACCTGCAGACTCCTAATTCTAATTTCAACTCTCTGCCTCCTAGACTCCCTGGCCTATGGTACCACAAATTACCAGCTGGAGCAGAGTAAAACACATAGGCATCTCACTTCCTTGGGATTGGAGGACCAGAAGTAAAGGAACTAGCTGAGGAATTCCAGCCTGAAGAGAATATTGAACAGGATGGTAAGTGTTTTTTGTGAGGCAAGTTGGTGATAGGTGAGAATGGAAAAGAGGGAAAATGACAAAGGAAAGGAGCTGGACAAAAATGGCACAAGGATTTGTGGTATATATTTCTGACTCAAATTTGAATAACCAAGATTTGGGCCATTTCGATGTTTTTAAAGCTGTAGTAGCCAGTTTCCAAGATGGCCCCCAATGACTCCCATCTTCTGGTATTCACGCCTTTGTGTAGTCCACTCCCACACTGTACCAGGGCTGGTCTGTGCACCCACTAGCATAAGGCAGGGATGTAAAAGGTGATCTGAGGCTATGTCATAAAAGACATGTGGCTTCTGCCTTGCTCTCTTTCTTGGATCACTTGTTCTGAGGGATGCCAGCGGCCATGTTGTGAGGACATTCAAGCAGCCAATGGAGAGGCCCATATGAAGATAAATGGTGGCTTCCAGCCAACAGCCAACAAGGACTGGAAGACCACCAATAGCCACATGATTGAACCCCAACTGAGCCTTGACAGGACTATAGGCCCAGTTGACAGCTTTACTGCAACTCGTGAGAGACCCTGATCCAAAACCATTCAGGTAAGCCACCTCTGAATTCCTGACCTTCAGAAAATGAGTGGGATAAGTGTTGTATCAAATTGCTAAATTTTAAAGAAATTTATTTCGTAGCAATATAAAACTAATACAAAAGCCTAACCTGGATGTTGCAAAGTGAGGACTGGGGACACTCTCTGGCATGCTGACATGGTTTTGTTTTGTAGGGAAGGGACAGCATTTTTTAAAATTCAATTAATTGTCAACATTTACATTTTTAAAAATCTCAATTTCTTATTTTCTTTAAAAAGGAATAAGATCTTGTAACATAGCCTAATGACTCTGTGCCTTGGACTTGGTCTATTCCATTCATCTAAACACCAATAGCCATCGAATTTTACTACCCTTGGTCTGGACTCTGATTTAACACAAAAGGATTCCACTCATCTTACAATTTCCTTGTTTTATCAGGAACTGTCTTTTTTGTATATCAGAGTTTTTGTTTGGTTGTTTTTTTTAAAGATTTCATTACATGAAAGAGTTCTGTTGCCAAATTGTCTGCTCATCAGAAACATCTGGGAAACTCTAAAATGCAAAGATTTCCAATCATGGATTATTGCAAACATGGTTATTTTATGATCATAATGTATATTTCAAGAGAAGGGCCACATTCTCTCTCCCTTCCTTCTGGAGATGGAGCGAGACTATGTAGGGATCAGTGCGGAAAGGGGGTTTGGTCCAAGGAGCAGATTGGGATGTGCTTCCCTGAAGTGATTCACGGTGGGACGATCCAGCAGAGCAGGTCTGCCCCAGATCCTTAGTGGGTATGGTGGACGAGGGCATTGAAATGGAAAGACTTAACAAAGCCAAGTCAAAGAAGACAGGGACGGGATTAAGAATAAGCAATGGAGCTGAGAGGACAAAGGACCGAGAGAGTAGGAGGTCAGGAAGAAGCAGGAAGAGTCTAGGATGATTATTATGAAAAGCTGTGGTGTTTCTGCATTTTTCTCTCCTTAATCCATGGATACATGAGACACAAATAATACTGTGGCAGTGGATCTTTAGGAACTCTGCCAAATGAAGGTCTGCTTTGAAAATTTATCATAAAGACTATCCACATGATATGGCTACTTTCTGGCCATCCAGACCTTCTAGGGACAGAGAATCCTGTTGATTACTTCCAATTATTTTTTACCTCCTTTGAAATGCCCGAATACTTCAATGCATCAGGCAGTGGTGAGCTGGCTTTCTTGGGAAAAATGGAACACACAAAAGCCAGGTGATATAATGGTTTCTTCAGGCAACGACCTGATAGATTTAAGTGAAAGATGATACTTAAACATTTGTGCACATCTAGTCAAAAGGCGTTACATTCATATGCAGATCATATATTTGGCTCACTTCATAAACACACGTTTCATGCCATACATTCGAGAAATGTGAAGTCAAGCCAAGTTTTATACAGCCCACATCATTTTACACATTTGGGAAAGTTAATAGTAAAGATTCTACGCAACTGATTTAGGTGCTTTTTAAAATTTGAAGATTCTATGGCTGATTATAGATTTTGAGAAAGTTGGGCAGCCTCAGCAACTTTCTTCCTTTCTTTCACTACCAGAGAAGGGTAGAAGTAAGAATTTCTAAGCAGGAAAGAATGATTTTGCTAGTTTTCCCCAGTTCCTTTTCACCACCATCTTCCTCCAGGCAAAAGTTAGCCTGTATTTCTAAGTGTCTGGATATAAACATGCCTGTATTAAAACATTCTCCGTGTTTATAATTTTATGATTTATCTATATATCTTTATTTTTGGATACTGTGGCTTTTTACAGCTTTCTAATTTATATAGCCATTTGTTTAGGCTGTCAAAACATTTTTAATTTTAATTACTGTGTATCATGCCCGAGGGTGTAAAACTGTCAGATAAATCTGAGACTCTGCGTAAACATGTGGGGAACTGCATGTGTTATCACTCAGCAATTGCTAGTGGGCAGTTAGCAAATGCCTTTTCAGGGGGTTGGTTGGTTCCTTTTTCCACTTTATGGAGGCACAGGGTGATGTTGTCACACTGGGTGCTGGACATCTTATCACACGCCACATGTCAGTGACCTCGCCACCAAAAGCGCAAGCTTGTGTGATGGACTAGTCATGAGCTGGAGGGCCCTGCAGAAGGCTGATGGGAGAGCACTTAATGTTCAAGCTTGTTAGACTGGGGAACTGGATAATCAACCTGGCACTTCACTTTTAAGTAGAAAAATAATTGAAGAAAAGGAGTCAGATGTCTTAAAGAACAGGACAGTATATTTGATTAGTAAAATGTGAGCAGGGATCTTGCTCCTTTTCCTTTTTCATAAAGTCTCAATAGTATAGATGTATGTATCCATCATCCATCAAAACCATCCCTCCCTCCAACCATCCATCAATCTATCACAAATCTAAGTCTTGCATTTGGGATCAGAAGACTTGAGCCTGAGACTCAGTGATGTCACTTATCAGCTCAAGTAACTTTGGCCAGATTCTTCAATAGCAGCTGTACACTCCAGTCAGCTGAAAGGCTTTTAGAAGTAATCTAGCACTTTATCCAATATGAAGTCTAGATCTACAATGAAATCTAGATCTAATCTATGTCTCTATTTATCTTATGGCAATATAACAGTTACATTTCTATTACAATTTTTTATTCCAATCTTAGGGGACTCTTGCCCAAGGAACATTGCACCTACCCTCTGCCTATTATTCATAACCCCAGCCTTTGAATTCAAGAATCAGAGAAGGAATGGGGCAGGGAGAATGATGATAGAGGTTTTCTTCTGCAGTTTACTTTTGCTGGCCTTTCTATCTTTTACCATTGATGTGGCCGAGGCACGTTAATAAGGCAATCTATCTCAGCATGCATTTCAACTAATTGAACTGTTCCTATAAGTGGCATTGTGTATTCCAAAGGAGTTGTTGTTTCAAGCACATGATCTCAATCATGTGGGGGCATTTGTAATATGTTGCAAAATTGCTTATTGGTGTGGAATCTTTGATACAAGGAGCCATAGTACAAAAGTGAAGAATTCTGCTTGGTAATTTATAGAAAACATATGCACTGTATAAGTCACACGCATCAAAAATAGTAGCCCTCATGCATTTAGCACGTTGATGGAAAAATGCTTAGCTCAAGAAATTTTTTAAAACACTTTGTCATCTTTGCTATAAGAAAGCATTGCTGACCTAGTCCATTAGGACTCTGCTCTTTTTCCATGAAAAAGTCATGCTTTTCCTCTAATTTTCCAATATAAAATATTTCTCTTTTCCACCCTGAGATTTGATAGCTCCCTGTTAGAGTGGCTTGCTTCCTTATGAGAATTTCATTCACTTGGGGTTTATTAACAGTATTTGTTAAGTGTCTACTATAAACCAGATGCTATACAAGGAGTAGGGGAGTTAAGAGTAAAAACAGATAATGTCCCAGCTTTCAGGAAACTTACAGTCTAATGGGGGAGATAAATACTAACCAAAAATTGCACCAATAAACTTGTAAGTAAAACTGAGATGTGTCCTGAAGAAAAGGAACACAGGCCTATGAGGACATAATATAAAGGACTCTCATCTCAGTTGGAGTCTGAAGGCACTTCCCCGAGGAAGTTACAATGAGCTAAGATATGAAACAAGAAATCAGAAGTGGGCTGTATTTTCGATAGGACGGTTGTTGACAGTTATTCATCTCTGGTAACTATATAAATGAGTATAGACTATCTCATTTTAAAAGGTCTGATTTTTTTTCTTCCTTCAATACTAAGCATATAGCAAGAGCCATCTATGGCCCTGAGTTAATAAATATATAAATGCAGAATGAGTGTTTTTCTTTTGTTTTGCTTTCTTTCTTTCAACTCTGATTAATTTCACCTTGGAGTCTACATTAAAAAATTAACTTAAGAAAAACGTAACACCCCATACTGCTATTGATACTCAAGATTAATTTGCCTTGACTATGAAGAGGCAAAAACGAAAGGGAAGGAAGTAAACATGCCTGCTATTAAATTATTTGCATCATCATAGAAGATAAAAGGAAGGCAACTACACATGCATGTTCACAGCAGTGGCAGTATTCAGAATAGCCAAGAGGTGAGAGGAACCCAGATGTCTATCAATAAATGAATGTGTAAATAAAATGTAGACATACAATGGAATATTATTCAGCCTTAAAAGGGAAGGAAATCCTGCTACATGTTTGAATGGATGAACCTTGAGGATATATACTAAGTGAAATAAGCCAATCACAGAAGAATAAATACTATTAGGTTAAGTATGAAATGCCTGATTCCCTGAAGTACTAAGTTTTACACAGTTGCTATCCCTGACATTTCACTTTGACACTTATTTTTATAGTAAAGGTACATCCTCAGTCTTTCAAATGCATGTTGTAGCTTGTGATTATCTTTCAAAAAAATTTTTAGAGCAATTTTTGTGAAATCATAGATAAGTCAAAAACTCGTGTTATTTTTGACTATGAGTTTTGTTGGAGAACCAATGCTGCACAGACAGCTGGAAATATCAATAAAGTGTTTGGGAAGGATGTGGCTAATGAAAGCAAAGTACTTCGATGGTTTGAGAAGTTGCATTCTTGTGATGTTAATCTTGAAAATGAGCCATGTGGGCGACCGCAGATCAAGGTGGATAATGATGAACTGAAAGCTGTAGTAGAAGTAAATCCATCTCATCCTATGTGTGAATTAGCAGCAAAGTTTGACGTTACTATTCCAACAATATTGGACCATTTGAAACAAATTGGTAAGGTAAAGGAGCTGGACAGATGGGTTCTGCATGGATTAAATGAGTGTCAGAAGAGAAATGATCTTAAAGCTCGCCTTTCTGTGCTGTTGTGACATAAAGGCAAGCCATTTCTACATCATATTGTTACGTGGATTCTTTTTGACAATCACAAGTGGAGGGCACAATGATTGGATAAAGTGCCAAAACATAGTCCAGAACCAAATATTCATCAAAAAGAGCTAATGGTGTCTGGTGGTCCAGCACTGGTATTATCCACCATAGCTTCATGAAACCTGGTCAATCAATTGCAGTGGATGTCTACTGCAACCACTTGGACCAAATGATGAGGATGCTTGTGATTAAGCAGCTGAGATTGGTCAATAGAGAAACAGGAGACCGGGCGCGGTGGCTCACGCCTGTAATCCTAGCACTCTGGGAGGCCAAGGCGGTCGGATTGCTCAAGGTCAGGAGTTCGAAACCAGCCTGAGCAAGAGTGAGACCCTGTCTCTACTAATAGACAGAAATTAATTAGCCAACTAAATATATATAGAAAAAATTAGCTGGGCATGGTGGCGCATGCCTGTAGTCCCAGCTACTTGGGAGGCTGAGGCAGAAGGATTGCTTGAGCCCAGGAGTGTGAGGTTGCTGTGAGCTAGGCTGACGCCACAGCACTCTAGCCTAGGCAACAGAGTGAGACTCTGTCTCAAAAAAAAAAAAAAAAATTAGAGAAACAGGCCAATCCTGTCTCAAGACAATGCTTGACCACATGTCACACAAACAACACTGCTCAAACTACAGAGGCTGGACCTGGAAACTGTCATCCACCATATTCACCAGACCTTGCACCAACTGCCTACCACTTCTTTCAGGCTTTAGACCACTTCTTGCAAGGAAAAATATTCCATTCTCAACAAGCTGTGAAAAACACCTTTTGTAATTTCATTGCCACTACCTCTCCAGGCTTCTTCGCTGCTGGCATAAACAAGCTACCATTAAGATGGCAAAACTATGTCAATAGTTTAGGTGCACACTTTGATTAATTGTGCTGCTTCCTGTTTGAGATATAATAAACTATGCTTTTGATTCAAAAATCAGACATTTCATATTTAATGACCTAATATATAATACGACTTAAATCAGATATCAAGAGTAGTTAAATTTATAGAGACAGAAATAGAATGGTGGTTACCAGGAGCTGGAGGGAGGAGGGAAGGAGTTAATGTTTAATGGTAGAGCGCTTCAGTTCTGCCAGATGGAAAATTAGTTGAGATCCGTTTCACGACAACGTGAGTATACTTAATACTACTGAGCTATACACTTTAAAATGGTTAAGATGGTAAATTTTTTTATGTGTGTTTTTTTTAAAATCACAATTAAAAGGAAAAAGGAAAGCAACTTCCTTTTTACTGAATAAGTGCTGACCCTGGTTTGGGTCCTTTACATGGGCTGTGTCACTTAATCCTCTCTCGGCCATCATTGGGCAGGTGAGGAAAAACAGGTTAGGTAGTTTCCCCGGTTATAAGATTCAGAAGCCAAAGACCTGGAATATAAACTCAAATATGTATCTATCTATAGACAGAAATGCCATAGATACAGGGTAGAGATTAATAGTAATTAAAACAAAATTAACCATAATGCCCGAATATTTACTGCCTGGTGCTACATGCCGTGCACTATTCTGAAGGCTTTGACACGCAACTTAATTAGTCCTCAAAACTTTTAATAAGTATTATTAACTCCATTTTACAAATGAGTATAGCTGAGTTAAGAAACCTGCTCAATGTCATGCTGTAAGAGGCAGAGACTTGAACCCAGGTCATCTGGCCCTAGACCCCAGGCTCTTACATTACACGACTCAAGAATGAGAGTCTGCTTGTAGAGAATTTCTCACCATTTCAAGCCCCTGTTCCCACACATTCTCCAGTGGAGAAGATTCAGGTTGAATTCAGAGGGTGGCAAACGGCCACTGCTGTCCCTATTTTACTGAAGATAATACAGACGATCCACCAGGGGAAGTTAGGAGTCGCTTCTAGGGACGCACATCGACCAAATGACAAAAGGTTGGAACCCAGGTCTCCTGGCCCCAGGCCTATCATCCCCCACTGCCTAGGTGAGAACTTGCCCAGAAATTCCCCAGACCACCTGGCAGAGGGAGGAAACTTAAGTGAGTCACACCTGCTCCCTTATTTTACACTCATTTTTCCGTGCGTAACTGCCGGTAGCCATAGGTTGGGTGGGACTTGCGGAGAGGGCCTCTGAGGACTCAGCCTCGGGGCGGGCCACAGGGAGCACCTTGCCCGGGGCCCTCCTGGCCTGGCAAGGGAGGCTGGCACAAGTCTTTGCCCTACTTCTTCCTGACATGCCCTCAGAGAACAGGATTTTTATTGGACATTTGGTGACAGGTGCAGGATGTGAGAAGGGACCTCAGTTTAATATCTCACGAGAAGAACAGCACATATTATATAGCTAGTGACTCGCCACTGATTTACTGCCCTATAAGACTAGTGTTTTCTGAAAGAGCAGGAAGAGGCAGGAGCAGAAAATGCTTTCTGTCCCAGACTTTTCACTGCAGATGTTTGCAGCTGGCATGCTCTGCTTTTCTTCCTCTGTGGGTGCACAGGAATAACCCACATGATCATATTTGTCTTAATTACCTTTCTATTACTTAATTAAAAGACCTGATGCTGATGCCAGAAAAGGCTGGCAGATTTGTTAAGATCTGAGCAGAGGGTGAGAGGGGCTGTACTTGAAGCAGTCAAGGCCTTTTTATCCTTGAAGTCTCTCAAATGAATAAAGCCATAAATCTTAGGCAACTTACTTTCCCTTCTCTCCAAATTACTGTAAGATGTTAGAAAATATCTGTCCCACAGTTCTGAAGTTATTTGGGTTCTCTCTGTATCTATCTCTCTGTATCACTTATCTGTCGCTTATCACCTTAAAACTGAGTGCTTGAAAACAGCAACCATCTATTGTTTTTCACAAATCTATGGGTGGGGTGGGTGATTCTGATCTGTGGGGGGCTGGCTCATGCATCTGTGCTCAACTGTGGGGTCAGCTGGGGGCAGGCAGGTCCCAGGCAACCAGAGCTGGGGCAGCTCAGCTCTGCCTCATGTTGTCTCTCATTCTCCTGCAGACTGCCAGGGCTTATTCCTGTTGTGGCTGTAGGGTTCTAAGAGGAAGCAAAAATGTGCTGGCCCTTTTCCAAGCCTCTGCTTATGTCAAGTCTACTAGCATCCTAATGGCCAAAGCAAGTCAAGTGATTGAGCCAAATGCGAAAATAAGACACCTCTCCTACTTGAAGAAATAACAGAGCCTAGGGTGCAGATACAGGGAGGACATTATTGGGCTGTCAATTCAATCAATCTTCCTCACTCTCCAAAACACAATGATTCCCTGAAACTTAAGGGTGACGGCTTTCCTCAACTGATTGTTCTCTTTTCTTTCCTAGTGTTTATTTAGGATGATGCCTTAGACATAAAAGATGCCAAAGGTCCTTAACATAAATGAATGAATGAGTGGTTGGAAAGGAAGGCATCACTAACAATGCCCTAGTCTCTTAATCATGTCTCTTTTGGTTGCAAATGAGGAACATCTGCTCAAACTGGCTTCAACAACAGGGCAAGACACTAATTTTGCCTAACTCATGGGCAGCAAGTACAAATGGGTTTCTTGATAGGCCAAAACCAGAAACTGGAAGTCGTAAGGGGCTCAGTCTGTTCCAAGAGTCAGGGGCCAAACTTGTTCCAGTGAGCTGTGGGGTAGGAGGGGGGACATGGCTCTGGTGTCACATGGCAAAATCATGTCTTGCCCAGGAGCTGCAGGCATAGCTGTGCCCATCACAGGTGGCTGTATATACAGTGGAGAGGTTCTTTGAAGGATTCAGAAAATTTTTTAGTCCCAGGGTATAGATGGCCCCCAAAATTCCCATCCTCTAGTTGTTCAATCAAACACGAATCTAGGTACTGCCGAGAAGGGATTTAAGTCAATCACATACTTCAAGATACGTGGAGTACATGAGTGGGCCTGACCTAATCAGGCTGGACGTCTAAAAGCTGCTTTTTCTCTGGCTGTTAACAGAAGAAGAATTCAGAGATTCAAAGCACGAGGAGATTTGACGTGCCATCCCTGGCTTTAACAATAGTGAGGACCATGAGCCAAGGAATGTTCATGTCTGTCAGAAGTCAGAGCAGCCTCTGGGTGACAGCCAGCAAGGAAATGAGGGCCTCGGTGCTACCACCGCAAGAACTGAATTCTGCCAACAACCTGAGTGAGTTTGGAGCAGGTTCCTTCCCAGAGCCTCTAGACGAGAGAGCCCAGCTGGCCAATACCTTGATTTTAGCCTTATGACACCCTAAGCAGAGGGACCAGCTGAGCCATGGCAGACTACTGAACTACAGAAACTGTGAGATAATAAACAGGTGTTGCTTAAAGCTGTTAAATTGTGGTAATTGAAAAAGCATTGAAAAGCTATTCTACAGGGTGATTACTGTTTCTATTTATCTCTTTAAAAATGTTAATACGCTTTGAGAAATGGCATAAATTGAATTATCACTCACACTTTGCTCTAGATTTGTTGGCTTGAAAGATTTCCTTTGTGATTAGAGAGAGCAAAAACGTCATGGGGGGAAAGAACATGATAATTGAGACAAGGGTGAAGTGTGAGAGAGGTTAAGGCTTGAACTGAGGGTAGGTGGGCTGGATTTTGAGGATTGCAGTCCTGCAAGCTAGGCCTTTGAGGAGACAGCATGAAAATAAGATACTGGTAACCTGAAGACTGAGAAAGAAAGAAGGAGAGAGAGAGAGAGAAGGGATTGGCAAACTGGTACTGAAAATAAATTTAAAAAGCCTCAATTGACCCCTCCATCTGCATAGCCTATCTCCTTCTCAACTGCACTCAAACTTGCTATAGCAAATCTGATCTCAAGAAAAATACCTCTCCTCGAAGCAGTATGTCCCTTCAGCTAACACCTTGTTTTTCTGTTACCCTCCTCTCCTGTTGCGGCTACTTTTTCGCTCCTGAGCTCGATAGAGAAGGAATGAATGAGGACTTGAAACACAGCGTTCTGAGAGGAGAAAAGAGACCAAAATCCAAAGGAGAAAATGGCCTCCTCAGCTAAGTTCCTCCCCATATTTATCTCCAAAGACACGTGCAAAGGGTCAGGGGCGTTTGTTAATTTTTTTAACAACTTCCATACAGATCAGCTGTTTTCAGCTGACCTTTTCACTCAGCAAACGAGCAACTTTGGGCAGGCGTTTTCACCTGACCCTTACATTCTTTCCATCCATCCATCCTTTCTTTCCATACAGATCAGCTGTTTTCAGCTGACCTTTGCACTCTGCAAATAAGCAGCTTTTGGCAGGCATTTTCGCCTGACCCCTCATTCACCTTGCTCACATTCTTTCCATCCATCCACCCTTCTAGGCCCAACCCCTACACTCTCCTAGATGTCTACACATGATATTCTCAAGTCTTCACCTCCCATCCATCCTTCAACCTGTCTCCATATGGCTTCCTCCCTAATCACTCCAGTGAAATGCCCTTCCCCGACCATCAATGATCCTTATGTTACTGTGTCCAGTGGACTCTGACTTATTCCAAATGAATCTTTCAGAATGACACTGCTGTGAGAATATCATCCCTGACTTGGGGTGCATTGCAGCCCCTGTGACCTTCCTGTAAGATGGAGACAGTGGTACATGCCTTGTCTGTCTCATGGGATTATCACAGGAATGAAGGATGTGGCAGGATGCTGCTGGTGTTATTATTGTTATCAATACAGTTGCAGTCAGAGCATTGAAACACTAACTGTTTGGGCTTTTCAAGAGTAAGCTTTGATGAGGAGATCAGGGCCAGAAAAGGGAATGAGTGAAGGGAGAGAGAGAAATAGAGAAAGAAAAAGAGAGAGAACATGCATATGGACGAATGGATGGACGGATGGATGAATTAATGAAAATAAAAACCAGGGAATTCACAGAAGCTGTGCAGATTGAGATTTGATACCATTCCATAAATCTCTCAATTTTTCAATAGAGTTGCCAACTCAAGAAATGCTGAGAGCAATTGGATTTCGAATGGGAAGCAGTGAAGGCACAGGAGCTTTGCTGAGAGTCAAAATCAAGTGGTGATGCAGGGAACAGGGGAGCATCTTCTACAGGGCAGATGCAAGAGAGCCAGTGAGATTTAACCTTCTTCTTGTCCTCTGGATTTCCAGTGGATACTTGGGTTGTACAGACTTAGAAAACATTTCTGTTCATGTAACAAGCATGCCTTGAGTATCTGTTATCCACTAGGTGCTCAGACTGGTGCTGCAGGGAATAGAAAGGTACATGAAGATGACAGGGAGGAGGAGGAGGATTGTGCTCTAGAGTTCGTAAAGGACCATCTCTTTTCTCATTCAGTCCTCACAGCCGGCCAGGAAGGTAAACAGGACAAAGATATTTTAACCTTTTCTAGTGTGAACACAGCTTTGGTGATTTACTGCCCAAAAGGTAGTGAGTGACAGAGGTAGCACCTGACCCCATCTCTAACTGTGTCTTCTGTCTGTTCACTAAACCAGTGTTTCCTCACCGCAGCATTGTTCCTTCCCATGATGGGCTCCCTGTTTTAGGTTTGCACAAAAGCAAACCTAAAATAAATCCAACAGGTATTTATTTTAGCATGTGCTAGAAAAATAAAATCAGTACAGAAAAGCTATGATTTCAATGATATTATTTCTCAAGTTGAGATTGAAGTGGGTAAATATATTAAATTAAACATTAAAATAATAATAGTACAGATAGGGAAGGGGCAAATTTATAAAACAATGCATTCTACCATGCTATGGCTGTTTACAATTTCAGGGAAGTGGTTAGGACAAGCAGACAAATAACTGTGATACCAGATGCATCCTTTAGCTACGTAATGAATGAAAGGGGAGCCAGGACACCTGGTTTTAATTCCACTTCTGCCCCTCACTGATGATGAGACTTTAGGCAAATCACTCCAGGTGTGGTTTCCCTATTTTGGAACAAGGGAATTGGAATTGTCTTTTCCAGGGCAAATAGTTTGTGTTTGAGCATATCTGCCAAAGGAGAGGTACAAACTGTCACATAGTGGATTCTAGGGCCAGATTGCCTGAGCCAGAATTCTGGCTTTTCCACACATGAGCTGTGTAACCTTGGGCAAGGGACTTCTCTGTTCTGTAGTTTCTTCATTTACAAAATTGACATGCCTCTTAGTGGATTAACGAGAATCAGAAAAGAAAGGACTCTAATAAGCTCAATCAGGAAAGAAAAAAGAGAAATATATACCATGGAGTGCTACTCAGCCATAAAAAAATATTGAAATAATGGCTTTGCCAGCAATTTAGATGGAACTGCAGGCCATTTTTCTAAGTGAAGTAATCCAGGAACAGAAAAATAAATGCCACGTGTTCTCACTTATAAGTGGGAGCTAAAGTATGGTCACCTGAGGGCACACGGAGTGTTATAATGGACATTGGAGACTCAAACGTGGGGAGTGTGAGAGGGGCTGGGGGATGAAAAATTACCTGTGGGGTACAACAGACACTACTCGGGTGATGGGTACACCAAGAGCTCAGACTCCACCACTGTACAATACATGCATGTAATGGAATTCAACTTGTAGCCCCTAACTCTATTAAAATTAAAAAAGAGAACCATTTACAAAATGGAGATAATACTCCTCTCATAGGGTTGTGAGGATTAAGTGAGTTAATTAAAGGGAGTGTTCAGAAGAGTGTCTAGCATAATAAACATTATAGAAGTATTTGCTATTATTAGTATCTTGGGGCTTCAGGGGAGGGGCCTATTATACACATTAGAAAGGACCAGAAAAAGCATCATAAAAATGTGGCACCCAAGGTGGACCAAATATGTCATTAATTTACCTGCGTGGAGCTTCCCACTCATGTCAGAGAAGAAGAAAGAGGTGTGGCCAAAAGGTGAGGGCCGGTTGGCTAGGAAATAGAGGAAGAAACCCCTAGCAAGTGAGTCTATCTGGTTCCTTGGAGAATAAGCAGAACCCACCAGTACACTAGCATGCCTGGGCCTTTATTTCAGGTTCTTACAATTTGCCTGAGGACCACCAGGCAAGTTCAACTGAAAGGTTGGTGGATCACCGAGCCATGGTGCAGTGCTCAGAAGTGGTATCTAGCTACTCCATCCCAGTAATGGACACAGACCTGGGGAAAGGCCATAGTGGGACTCCCAGAAGGAATCTTCCAGGAGTCTGGAGGCCTGGACGCACATTTTAGACTCTCTGTTCTTATGCTCTGAAACCAATCTCTTTTCTGTTTCATGAAGGTGGCTATTGAACAGATCATGTGCTACACTGTTAAACAAAACTAAACACAGTTACTTACTCTTCACATGCTATTAAACAGAGCTACATTAAAATAATGTGCAGATTGAGACAAATACATACCACCACAAGATAATTGGGAGTGAAGTCACTGTGACAGCCTAAATAACTAAATTAACCCTATTAAAACCCGTTTTCAGGGGGTCAAAGGCTTTTCAGTGGAAGAAATCAGGTGCAAAAGAAAGCACTCAGTTTTTGAGCACTTTGTAACACTTGCTAAAATATAAACCAGTCATTTGAAGCAGCAAGCAAACAAATTGACTTAGTTCATAAAAAAAATGAAATAAGGTCATAGGCATTTTCTATCTTCGATTCAAATTCTGTTAGCTTATAAAAGAGCACATTATTTTTTTCTTTTATCCCAGTAAAAGTATTTTATGATAAATATTCCAATATTCTGAATATGGCTTGTTTTAACAATTCAGGGGGGAAAGAGACAGTAAATAACGAGAAGTTAAAGAAATTCTAATTAAAACAAGAGTATGATTTAATAGTCAATCTATCAAATTTGGAAGGGTTGACAAAATGACGAAAGTTCGGTACTGGTAAGGTTGTGAGGAAACAGGCTCTCTCAAACATGGAGTGTGTACTCCTGGATGGCTACTTCTTAACATATAGCCAAAGAATTATCCAATGTATAACATGTACTCCCTCTGTTCCATTCCCCTTCTCTTCTAGAAAAGTAAAATTACCTATTACCTAAGGTAATAAAATGATTATAAATTAAGCTACAAGATATAAGCTCCTTGAAGACAGGGATTATTTTGGAATTGTTTTACTCTCTTTTACCTAGTAGCAAGTTCAATTGCTAGCATAAAGTGGCAGTCAATAGATATTCAGACACAAATTAATAAATATGAATTGTGTTTTTATATTAAAAAACATCTAAATGCTTAACAGCAGAGTTGGATTAAATAAAATATGTCCTCTTCAAGTGGAAGCCTAAAAAAAAGAAGAAAAAGGAAAATATGATCTATAATACAAAAAGATATGAGACAGCTATTAAAAATAATGCAGTAGAAGAACATTTCTATAACACACTAAAATTACATTTTCGATTACTTATTATCTGAAAAATAGCTGGCTTTAAACAATATGTATGCTATTATCTTAGTTTTTCTACAAAGACTGATTATATATAAATATATAAATACTGGCAAGTATATACTAAAATATGAACACAGTGGTTCTATCTGGTTGCAGTTTTACTGATATTTTTCCATTTTATTTATATTTTCTAACATAAGAACAAAAGGTGTTACAATGACAGTAATAGGAGGTTAGGAATAGGGCTGAAATGATGAGAAAACTGCCTATGAGCAAGAAGAAATAGGTATTTTTTCCTGAATGCCACTAGAGGAAAGACCCAAAACCAATGGGAGAATGGTACTGAGAAGCCAATTGTGACTTAACCTAAGTAGTTAAAGCTGTTCAACAACACAAAGTGCCACACTTGAGATCGTGACTCCCTTATTCCTATAAGTATTGAAGCAGAGGCTAAATGACCATCCAAGAGGGGTTGATATGTTAGAGAAAAATTGGACTAAATGAACTCTAAGTTCTATAAACTCAAGGCTGGAAGATTCGATGAGTTGATTGGCAGATAGCCCACTATAAGCTCCATTTGACAAGGTAAAGAAATCCTTATTTGTCAACAAAGGGTAGGTTCCTTTATCCCACTGTCTTCTGTAGTACCTTCTCCTTCTTGATGCTTCTTTCATAAGCAGCCTTTTTAAGCTGCCCCCCCTAACTTAGTGGATTGGTTATCTACCAGCTGAGAGCCTGCTCTTTACATAAGTATTTATTTATTTTTAGAGATGAGTTCTCGCTCTGCTGCCCAGGCTGGGCTCAAACTCCTGGGCTCAAGTGATCCTCCCATCTCAGCCTCCTGAGGAGCTGGGACTGTAAGTGTGCACCAAGGCACTGGCTTTGCCCTTTGTGAATGGTCATAGGATAGGCTCTGGGAAAGGGAGAAGCTAGGAGGAGGATAAAGAGCTGTGGAATAGAGAAGAAGAAGGGTTCTGCTCACTTGATGGTTTTTCTGAGGGCTGTTCCTGGCTAATTAAAATGGCAATAGATAAGTCACTGGCTTTCTTGAACTGCTATACATTGGCAAATATCTGTTCATAGCTTTTTACTTTTGATTGACAAGAAATTATGAGATTATTTTGATACTGAGTTTGGAGCTATTTTAAATAGTTTGAAGAAGCATTTATTAGATTCATAATATAAATAAACTCTGCACAAAACCAGTGAAGAAGTGTCCTATCAGAGTACACTGATTATGGCTTTTGAAATTGTTCGATCTTGGGGATAGTCCAGGGAGTAAGGATCTATTCTGTGCAAAGAGAACATCTTATCTTTGGTTTGCAGCAACTGGACATTGTATAATCTTTGACTCAATACTCTTTTAGGTTTGATTCAACTAAACCTTCTCTTCTAGGTTGGTAGAATAGAGCAGGAAACTTATTTGGTATAGATCCAGGCACTATATAGGGACTGGCTTAAAGGAGATCTCAGAACCTGCCAAGAAATAAGTCAGAACCCAATGCTGGTGTAAAACTTACTCAGTCCAGTTTGTAGAGCAATGAAAGTGTGGAGACATGTATTTATTTTGTGCTAAAACTCCAAAGCTACTTAAGACATACTTGTTCCCTTTATAAAAGAACACAAAGTACCAGGTTCAACCCACCTATCATTCATTTGTGTGATCAGTTTCTTGGAATACTTTGAAGTGGCCATCTGGGCTCTCTTGAAGAGGGTGAAAAAGAGGAGGATTAAGATTATAAAACCATCCCAAATTGTAACTGCCATGGTAACTGAAGCCTTGTCTTCAAGGAAGACTGCTTAAACATCACACTTCTTCCATTGCCAAGAACTCCTGGAAAATTACGAGGTAAGTGGATTAGAGAGAAAGCATTCGCGATGCTTGATCAAGTTTGCTGGAGCTCCTTTGAGCAATATCCCATTCCATTAGCTATTCAATGGAATGAGAATAAGAGAGTGGGGATGGGATACTGACCAACAAAACAGAAGGTCATTCGGAGGAGATTTCTCCCCTTTTTTGCCTATTGCAAAGTGCCACTGTTAACACATTTCCAGTTTGAAAAAGGCCCATCAGCAAATCTCCAGGACAGAGAACCAGGATACACTCTTCCCAGTTGTCCTCCAAAGTATGTGGTCTCAGAATAGCATGGTGGCTAATTGGGAGACATGTCACAGCTCGGTGGTCTTTCAAGCCTCTTCTGTACTCACCAAATCAATCTGTGTGCTTCCTACCATGCCTTCAGCCTCAGACATTCTGAAGATGTAGACAACAAGGGGTGCAAAGAGGGCGAGTATGTACAGAATACAGTAGAACGATGTGACCCGTGCTTTGTTGTGAAAGAAAGCAAGCTGTAGGCTTTTGAGAGGAAAAGACCCGCTCAAAGAGGTGGTCTTACAGCACTATCCCCACAGATACCCAGAGACAGGATGATGGAAACAGTAATGAGCATGATAAAGGCTGAAAAGCCACAGGAATATCAGACTGATCTATTCCATGGCACAGATGTCTATATAAAGAATTTTTGCTAATAATATTTTAATGCCAAGTTCTTTTCATTGCTTTGGCTGAAGCCCAGGAACGGTTCAAACATATATTTGGCATCTGGGCCATCTCTGGTGTACTAATTTCCTTTTGCTTAGTCATGTAGCCAGCAGTAGAGCTGATCTCAACTAAGGTGGTTGGTACTAATTGTTAGTTTCCAATTACTAGTTGTTCAAGGTTTATCAAGTATTGTGACTTTAATTAGGGCCCTGAAATGTAAACTGCAATGTCTTTAACAGACACATTCCAATGGGGATAATTTGATGAGCCAGTTGCTGTTGTATAGTAATTGGGAACCAAAGAGAGATTCACATATGAATAGTAAATTAAGATGCACAGTAGTAGCTGGGATTTATACCTGGACTGTTAGAGGCCTTAATGACCCCATAAAAGAGAATAAGGTCATTTGTTATTTAAAGGATCATAAGATATTGCATTTCATAAGGATATTGAGCATGTACAAGGTTAAAGCGCTCATGAGTGAGCCAGATTCCCCCTTTATTCCATTTATAAGCAGAACCAGAAGAGTTAGCACTTCTTTGTAATAAAGCTCTAAATTCCAGAGTGACTTGCTGCTCTACCTCCCAAATCCCAAAGGACAGCTGCTGCTGGGCTGGGCTTTGTGAAATGTTAGTTTCATCCCCAAACTCAGCACAGGCACTGAATCCTCCGTTTTAGAACCAATTTAAGTGAACGGTTTTCCAATTTTCTGGGACAAATTGTCACATGTGGTTGAATGGGGAGACCCAGAGGTCTGGAAAGGTGGCAGGGAAAACACCTAATTCTCAGTATTCCTTGAGTACAGCAGGTCTCTTTTTTAGGTTGAATACAAATTTCAAAGGCTTAGCTGTATATAGATGAGGGAGTGAATAGTGAAAATAGGGAACTGTCAATTACCCATAGAAACAAAGAGATAATCCCAAATAGCAGATTACTCAATATAATATTGTTGGAATTTGGAATGCATGGTTTGCATCACGTTTGCATCCTTAATTATGTTTTTCTTGGGCTGCTATTGCAGTTAGCCTCTGTTCTCCTTACACAGGACCTATCGGCAGGAGGGAAAAACCACGAAGTGCATTTGAGGATTCTCCCCCGCAGTTCAAATTTGGTGGTGGGTAAACCCCTCTGTCGATAACGGAGAAGTGACGTTAACATCTTTCATGCCTATTGCTTGTTTTGTTTCATTCCTTTTATAGCAGTAGGCACATCTGTGGACACACGCACAAACCTTCACAGAGAGCCATGCAATCATTTCTGTTATTATCATGCCGTCTACAGATGTTTTTGTTAGCCACAGTCTAACCGGGCACAGCAGAGGCCTGTAGTAGGACAGGTTAGGAAATGAGGAAACAATTTCTCCAGGTAAGTAATTAGAACAACAGGAGCAAATCAGAAAGCTGAATGTTGCTATTTAAATGGAAATTTAGCCAAGTCTCCAACATGCTACAAATTTTATCCATACAATGTTAAAGGAACCAGGTGGTGAAAATCTTGGGTGTGTAACTAAGGGTTATTGTGTTGGTTTGATGGGATTCAGGAGATATTTCTGGTGTAGCAAGATGACGACACAATGGAGCTTTAAATGTTATTAAAATGATCAATTATGAATTATTTTAAGCATACAGAGAAATTCAGAAATAACAGATGCCCTTATATCTACCCTTTACAATTTGAAATTTTGAACCAATTTTTTTTCTTCTGATTAAAAACTAAAGCTAGACAGGTGGCTGTGGTGAGTTGCAAAAATGCACTGGGTACACTGGCCACCCCTCCCTGTGGGCGCACTCCTTCCACTGTGACTTTGCATTGCCTCCCACCCAAGGATAAAGTCTATTTTACCAACCTTTGAATCTGGGCTGGACTTGTGACTTGAGTTCACCAATACAATGTGACTTTGTGACTTGCTTTGGCCAACATGTGCCAGTTCTGAGCCTAACCCTTAAGAGCAACGCTGTCAGCTCCTATGTGGGCAAGATTAGGTTGACTTGCTAGTGGTGGGAGACATGGGACCCAGGCACTCCTGCCACCTTGGTGCCAGCCAGCCCCTAGCTGATCGGTAGCTGACCGCAGATGTATGAGTGAGCCCAGCTAAAACTGGAAGAAGCGCCAGCCAGTTGCAGCCCAAATTGTCAATCCATGTAATCACAAGCAATACTAAATGGTGGTTGTTTTCAAGCCAGTAAGTTTTGAAGTAGTTTGTTACACAGCAATAGATGACTGATAACAATAGTTAAAGCTAAATCCTATTCAAGTTTGATTCCCCTTTTTTCTTTCCTACCTCATTCCCTTCCCAGAAATTTCTATTATTCTGAAATTAGGATTTATCTTTCTAGTACCTGTAAGAATACCCTTGTTACTTATGTGTGTATAAAAAACCAATATTAAGTGTTGTTCATAAAATTCATAAAAAGGTTCTTAAAGTGTTATTTCAATGAAATGTAAATTGTGCCATATGCTCTGTATTATTTTGCCCCTTGTCATTATCACTCTACCTTGATTTTAAGAATCTCTATGTTGATACAAGTCATTTATTTTCACAGCTGTATACTTTTTCAGTGTATGAATACACCACACTGTATGCACGCCCTTACTGATGGATAGATGAGGAACTGGGCTAAATGACCTTCCAACCTTTCTATGCTATAATTAAAATTAGTTCAAAGGGTTAGAAACATTTTACAGAGACTCAATTATGATCAGGGAGCAATACACAGGGACACGTTCTACCTCTAAAGCTTCGTGATGTTTGCCCTATTATTCTTTATACCATATATATAATCTTTTTTATGATTTGTGTTTTATAATCACTTTTATAAAATAAATTAGAAATAGAATAGAGAGAACACCAACAGAGCCACTTAAAAATGAACCCTTAATCAATGACGTTAGTGGTTTTTGAGACCAATGGGGAAAGAATGTCCATTCAATAAACGCTGCTAGGACAACTAGCTATCCAGCTATCCAGATGAAAAAAAATTAAATTAAATTTCTTCATTACCCCATACACAAAAATAAATACCTCATGAATTAAAGTCCTGACTATAAAAAGTGGTGGTTTAAAACATTTGGAGGTGAATATTTCTATCACCTTAGTCACACCTCACTGTCCTCTGCACCCACATCCACTCACATCGACTCTGGGCATTACCAACAGCCTTTGTCACAGAGCCTGAAGTCCAGTGGGGCCCTATGCGTGGTGTGGAGAGGACAAAGACCTTGGGCTACTTGCTGATACATTGTCTTTATTCTTCTTATCTGTCCACCTAAAGTTATCAACCACTTATCCTGAGTCTTCCAAAACCTAGATTATTAAAAACAATAGAACAAATGCAAACAGAGTCTGGCTTTGCTTTGTAAATTGGTTTTACCTGGAATTTCATCAGTTCTGCCTGGGTTTACCCTGCCACTGGAGTCCAGGCTCTTGCTAACTCAGCTCCTTCCCTTAAGAATTCTGCTCACTCTCTCTTATCCAACTCCACTTCTCTCCCCACGGCTGCCATACACAGGGGCAGACCTCATTATAACTGCCAGCTCTTTTTCCTTTTCATTCAGTAAATACTTATTGAATACCTCCTAAGCATTAGGCACTCTGCTAGTTCTAAGATGAAGCAATGATAAAAACAAACAAATGAACAAACAAACAATGGTCTCTTCCCCAAATCTAGATGATTTCAATTTTTTCTTCTATGATTCTCATTTCAAAGCAAGCTTAATTTCCAAAAGGCATGAAAGAAAATGTTTGTTCCAAAATTTTGTTAACTGTGGCCCAACGTAGAGCAAGTGCTATAAACTTCCTAAGCCTCGGTTTCTTTATTTATCAAATACTGATATTAATATCTATTCTCATTTATTTTAAGATCTTGCTGTGAATATCAAATGGATTCTTGTTTGTGAACACTGAGGGCTACAAAAATGAAACCACCTGTACTCCTATGCCACAAGGACCACATTCCTTATGAGTTTGAGATTATTTGCTTGATGCCGCTCAGAGGAAGAAAGAATGTTCGAAGTCCAGGCTATCATATTTGTGGCCTTCCACCCTCATTTTGTCCTTTGAGTCCAGCTCACGTGCCAAGGTTGGCATCATAGAAGCAGTAACTTTCTCCTGATATTCAACATCTTAATTCTCTCTAATATCTCTCCTCTTGCGGAAGAAACTCAACCAGAACGTCATTAGTATAAACTTTTATTCTTAAATGTCAGGCAGGAGAGGCTCTGAAGAGGCCTTCTAATTTGGGAAGGAAGGAGGAATCTTTTATAGGGCGTTAGCAGGAGGGGGTCAGCCGAAGTTCAGCTAGTTTCTTAAGTTGTTGGTTAAGGATGGCTCTCAGAAGGGGGAGGGCTCTTCTTGTGGAATAGCACCTGTTGTTTGGCCAATGTGAATTTTATCAAGAGGGGAGGGCTAGTTGGGGGGTAAGGTCCTATGCCAGAGAGGTGGAAAGGAAAGTGGAACAGTGTCGGTATTTCAATGTCTCTCACATTGTCTTTCCCTCATTGTTTTATCCTCCATTTTATCTTCCAATCAAGATTCCTGAAGCCATTGTGTACCAAATGTCTCTTAATAATTGATAGTATAAAGTAAATGACATTGGTTTTGAGGTTCAATTTTCCACATTGTTAGGTCGGGATTTAGAAATATAAGCCTGGCAATATTTAATGTCACTCACCTATATTTAAGTGCTGTACACAAAAAAGCATAGTTTCACCTTGAAGAAAGTTCAGTTAGATTATTTCTCATAGCCAGCAAGCTCACGGAGGGCAGGCTTCACATTATGTCCTTACATCCTTTCAAGAACCCATCCCACTGTGTGGTTGAAGAGGGGAGGTTGAAAGTGCCAGGGAGGGATGAATGCTTGTCCACAGCAGCACATCACTGTGTGATGAGGCTTCTTGTCAAAGTGTCTGGTTGGGGGTGTCATCAGAAAGTGGCACAGCAAGGGTGACCACATGTCCCCATTTGCCTGGGATGGACAGTCCTGGTTTAGGCCTATTGTCACAGCATCTTTCTTAGTACACCCATTTGCACACCAAATGGTCCTGATTCAGATGCTCAATTATATGGTCACTGTGGTGGGCATGGGGTGTGCTTCCCAGATCCTCCTCAGTGAAAGACTTGTGCCCAGCCACTGGGAACATTGTGAGCAGATGGCCCCGGCTGCCTGCCCCTTCAAAGCCACACTCCTTCCAAGGGGTAGCTCACATCCAGTGACTGTCAGGGATCACAGAGGCCTGGCTGTCTCGGCACATCTGAAAGGCTCTACAGTTCTACTCTCCATTGCCCCATGGGCTCCTCTGACTCACTTCCTCCCTCTTCCCACCCCTGCTTCCCTCCACTCCCATGCACAGATATGGATCCCCAGGGCACTTCTTAAGAAACACCCTGCACATTAAACTTCACTTTAGAATCTGTTTCCTAGGGAACCCACCCCACAACAGTTCATACTGAAAGGGGAATGTGAACACTGGGCCAATTTGCAGCATCAAAAGAAATCAAGGGTGGCTGACCAAGAAGCTTAGCGTAATGGCTCCAGTGAAAAGCCACGATCCATTGTCCAGGTGCCAAACCTGAGTCAGCTTCCTCACTGGGAACCCTGTGACTTAGGAGGCTGGGTCCCCTGAAGGAAGGACCTTGCAATGACTGAAAGCGGGAAGGGTGAAAATTCGGCCAGTCCTTTTCCAAAGGGACTGATGGTCATTTACTTGGGTAACTGTGAACTTGGGGAAGGGGAATGCATAAATATCCTGAGGACTGTTGGACCCAGAATCCAAATGACTTTGAATCCAAAGCATCATCATGACACCCCTGTTCTACTGAAGGCATACAGAAGCCAGGTTATAAATGCAGTCCTGGCCAAGTTTCAGATCACAGTCGGTCTTAAGTCTATGAAATCATCCAGTAGTCACGTCCTTGGTCTGTGCTTGTATAACCTAAATAGACATAAGTGGTAGCTAGCATGACCTTCACAAGGAGTCCTTGGCCTGTGGAGTAAGAGCTATAAGTGGGGAAGGCCAGGGGGAGGTCTGTTTGAGGGAAAACAGCAGGAAACAGAGAAGGGGTTGGACATTGATGCCAAGAGTGCCAACACCCCAAATCTAGCACAGTATTACAATAAGAGGGCAAAATATTTCTTCCTCCCTTCTGTCTTTTGCCATAAAACCCAGCAAAATGGAATTAGAAGAACCATGTATGGGCTGAGCAGGTCAATGTGGCTGAGGAGATCTGCTTTGGGAAATGACTGGTGTGCTCTTCCAGACACTGACTTATTGCCTAGGAACAATAGCTATTTACTTTAGCAAAGCTACTTTACATTACAGTAAAACATTCCAGTCAGCCCATTGGCCTCTTTCTTTTAATAGCTGTTCTCAAGGTAATCAATGACTTTTAATAGCCGGGCTCAGTTATCAATGTCGAAGAGTAAGTTTATTGATTTGACACCTACTTTTCTTCACTGAGCACCAATTATTGCAATCTGAATTGTGTCACATTAGGCTAGAAACACCATGTAATCTTGCTAGTTACTTAATGCGTTCCAGTGATTGGCTTCAAGAAGCTTTATAATCACACTGTTGATTTGTGAGTTAACAATACTTTAGATTCTGCTGAGAGCTATGAAGCAGTCTGCTTATAAAAGGTTACTAGAATAAGACATCCAAACTATCTCATTTTTGTAAGGGCAAATAAATGGAAATTCAACAAGAGTATGTAAATCTTACACACACTTGATGTTCTACTAAAGACTTGTATGTTTCGAAAATAGAAAAATCACCCAATTGTGAGACCTGTAGCTTCATTTAAAATGCAGACTATTTGATTTCATAAACATTCCTAAAATTAGAAATCATTAAAACTATTAAAAAGATATGTCTCCATTTCTGATTAAAAATGGGGGAAAAATCAAGACTTGGAATGTCATTAATATTATTAACCTAGGAACTAACCTAGCTGCCTAATTAAAAAACAACAATATAAAAAAATGCAGTGAGGGCTCCAGACAGCCAGAGCAGCCTCAGGCTGGCAGAGGTTATATGAGGTTCATGTAATGACATGTTCTTATGTCCCAGAATTTAGCCCCTGGAGACATTCGACCTTCCCTTGTTCTGCTGGTAGTACTGTAGAATTCAATATGATTGCTACAATTAAGATCTGCACTTCTTTAACATCTGAAGCTTTCTCTTTGCTCCATTCATTCTTTCTTCCAGTCTCTTATTCAACAAATAATTACTGCACTCCTGCAACGTGCCAGACCACAAATCAGGCCTCTGTGATACAGTGGTGAATAATATAATGATGGAAACCGAAGAATTTCCTCCTTATACTCAGTTCTACCATCCACGTTTCTTTTCAGATAAAAATAACTTGATTGCTGCCACTGGGAAATGACTGTGAATTCCGAGTATACCTTGATTATCAATAATAATGGATATTTGGAGCCAAATTCTCAGTTTGGCTTACATTAAGAGTCTATTGGATTTGTTTGTTTCTTTTTAAATCTTATTTGTCCAAATATTGAAATATTAAAATTTCACATTTGAATATAGAAACTAAGCAATGCTATAAAGTTCAGGATGCCCAGATAGAAATAGAGTTAGTTCATACAACATTTCATTAGAGAAAAGTATGCTTAGTTTTGCCCTTCTGGGGGCCCTGTTGTCGTCACTAAAATGGTCAGGTGGCATTCTCTCAGCCCAGAAATCCATATGCAATAATACTTGGGTAGGTTAATGAACTTGGGATGTCACAGGAATGACAGAAGTATTTATTGTAACTCACTGATTCCCCAACTATGAAATAAAGAGGATAAACATTTTACTAGAATTAACAAAGGTATAAATCTATATAAATGCCCTAAATATAGAGTAGACTTCTAATCTAAATTCCAGTTTCTTTTTATTAAGAAACCAATAAAAGAATTTTTGCTGATGTGGTATGGTCTCCTGTTTTGGTCCAGTCTGGATTCTACTTACAGGTTCTACTGATGAAATATAGTTTACATTTCATCACATAATATCTCTATTGGTATAGGTCACCTCTATCTATCAGAGCCCTTATTTATTTCTGCTTATAGAAAGTTCTTGGTCTTTGCTTCTTCAAATGTTCAAAGTACGTGGTAAATATCATCTTTGTTCATGGATTTCTATGGAGATCTGCAAAGCACTAGCGGTCCACTTTTCCTGTTACTCCAGAAAGACTCCCATGGATCTGCCAGCCTCTGGAGTTTTCTCTCCACTGTAAATACTCAGTCTTGAATCTTACGAAAGAGGTCCTAATAGAAGAGGTCCCAGAGAGCTATGTTACCCCTTCTAGCATGCAAGGTTGGAGTAAGAAGATGGCTGTCTGAGAAAGTGGGCCCTTGCCAGACACAGAGTCTGCTAGAGCCTTGATCTTGGACTTCTCAGCCTTCAGAACAGTGAGAAATAAATTTCTGTTGTTTATAAGCCATCCAGTCTATGGTGTTCTATTATATTACCTTGAAAAGACTAAGACGGTTTGAATGATAATTTTTATCAGCATTCTTTCTATGAACAATGCCTCCCTGAATAAACAAAGATCATCATTCTTCTAGATCTGACCTCCAGACGTGGCATGTAAACTTTGCATTTCATTGGAAATCAAAGTCTCTGAGCACACACTGGGAGGAATCCGTAGTTGTCAGCGGCTTGCACCTCTGATTGAGTTTGGGAAAACAGATCAGTTCAAAATCACTAGCCTCTCAGAGAAAACTGCAGGATGATCAATTTCAAATACCACATATCTCAGCGAGCAGACGTTATCTACACATTTGTTTCTTCACATCCTCTTCTCCACATGCTCCCATCTCCTCACTCAAATAGCTATTAACAATAACTCCAAGAAGCAGTGGGAACTAATGACAAGTTTCATCCCCTCAGTTTAATAACGCAGTCCTAATTCTCATGTATTCATTATCCCCCGGCACCAAACCATTTCCATTTGCACACCAAAGCAATCCTCCATATCTTTAGTGTTAATGTCAGCTTGATCTGCACTGATCACTTTCATTAAGAAGACACATTTACTGAGTAATGTGATCCAAAAACAGATGCTTCTCAAATAAACCACTCATTGTATTGACAAAAAGATACCAGCGCCAAGGTCAAAAGCCCTTGAGTTTTTCTATTTACCAAAGGGAAAAATAGATAAAGAATGACTAGCTCATTAATTTTGTTATTCACTCAACAAACACCCTGGCTACGAGTTAGGCACTGTGGTCACTGGTAGGACACAAAAATGAATGATAAAACATGAGACAGACTCCTAAGGAGGCTACCGACCAAAGGGGACGTGTGTCAGAACCCTGTATTTGGAAAGGTGGGCATCCAGGGCATTGTAACCTGGTTGGGATCCCAGAGGGCCGGGTCTGTACTGTGGAAGGGTAAGCACTGGCCCACTGATTGCAAAGCACAGAAGAGAAGCAGATCTGAGAGACAGAGAAGGCAGGGTTAAGAGCTTAGTTAAGAGCTAAGTTCAACTGAAGCAACCATCACAAGGGACTTGTATTAGTTTGGAAGGGCTGCGGTCACAAGGAACCCCACACGGAGTGCCTTCAATAATGAAAATTTATTGTTTCACAGTTCTGAAGTCTCGAAGTCTGAAATCAAGGTGTTGACGGGTTGGTTCCTTCTGAGGGTTGTGAGAGAGAATGTGTTCCAGGCCTCTCCCCTGGGTGGTTTGCTGGCAATCTCTGGCATTCCTTGTCTTGTAGAAGCACCATCCTGATCTCTGCCTTTGTTTTCACATGATGATCTCCCTGTGTGTGTGTCTTTGTGTCCAAATTTCTCCTTTTAATAAGGACATCAGTCATATTAGATTAGGGACCACCCTCATGACCTTATCTTAATTTAACTAACTATATCTACAATGACCTAATCTCCAAATACAGTCACATTCTGAGGGACACAATTCATAACAGAGCTGGACAATGAGGCAGAAATAAGGTAGCTAATAGGGCAGAAATTGGAGATACCAAGGTAAATCAGGACACAGAGCCTGGGCAGAGTCCCCAAGGCACTGGCATGTAGAGTTTTTGTTTGTTTTTCAACTGGACTTCTACAACACATATGTGGAGAGAGAGATACTACAGTAAGGAGCTCATGCCAGGAGAGGTAGACACAGTGTTGGGTGTCAGAGCAGAAGAGCTAACCTGGCTGGGTGAGAGGCTGGCTCTCCCAGAACCATGCCAGGAATTATACTGGGTCACATCCAAGGCCTGTTCACCTCCCTTTCCCCTTTTTTCATCACATCCCCAAGGATCTGACAAAGAAAAATCATAAGTTACATGCTCTTATTCGACCATTCACAAGATCCTACATTTCAGGAACTGCTATTGGTAATAGAACCCACAATTATTTCAGATACTTTGGGAAACCATTTGCTTTTACGTGTTGGTGTGAGGAGGAGGGTAAACGGCGTCTGTACGTGTATTGCCTACGGTGTGAAGGGTGTTTCTTTTGTTCTCTTTTCTTTCTTTTGTTTTTAACCTCATTCAAGTTTCTTAAGACAAGTACTCCTTTTACTAGAATTCCCTAGGAAATTCTTAAAATGATTTTATCTCATTCAATTTCATAGAGATATTCTTTGTCCTAATATTTTCTAGCATTGGGACCTCTGCAGGTCCCTTCAATGTTATCTCCAGAGTTCATCTCAAATCAGCCCACTTTGCTCCACCCTCATTGTCATCACAATAGAGGTCAGTGGCCTCTGGACCAGCAGCATCAGGACCACCTGGGAACTTGTTAGATAGACTTGCAAATTCTCCACCCATCCATCCATCCATCCACCACCCCCTTACATCCCTACCAGACCCAGGGGATCAGAAACTCTAGGAGTGGGGCCTGGAAATCTGTGTTTTAACAGCCTTCCAGGTAATTCTAATGAATATTATTTGTCACCTGGCCTGATGCATTGGCCTCCTAACTGGTATCCACACTTAAACACTTATCTGTTATTCATAGAAGAGCCAGAGTGACCTCCTCAAAATGTCCATCAGATCACTTCATTTCCCACTTAAAACTTTGCAAGCAAAGGCTTTCTACTGTACTTAATAAAAGGAAGTTCTCATGCTACGTGCAAGGCCTCTTTCTACGCCCCCTTCTCCCTTGCTCACTGCACTCCTGGGATACTGGCATTTGAGTTGATGGCACATGCTAAGTCAACTTTGCTTGCTCTTGTGTCATTACCACTTGGCACGCACACAAGAGACACTATTTACCAAACAAATCATTTGATTGGTAAAAAGTGTGCATATCTATCTTATCCACTCTGTTTATAATTTTGTTGAATTCAATTTTTTCCCTTCTTAGGTTTTATCTGTTTATATTCTAACAAGCCCTGTTCTTTTCCCTGTTCTTTTCAGATGCCTCCTAAGCCCCATCCTTTGTGTTATTTTAATTCATCATTACTAAATTTCACAAAATATTAACAAAGCACCTCCTTGCACTATAAAGCATGGGCTCATCTCCAGAAGCTCATATGCTAGTAGAAAAGCAGACATAGAAACCCCTTCTTTAAAAAACTTACAGGAGGTGCCGCGATGCCACCATATAGCTTTGAACCATGAAGGCAGTACTTGAGCTATGTCTGAAAAGAAAGAATCCTCCAAGTAGAGAATTGTATGAGGATAGTGCTGGCAGAGGAACAACATGTGCAAAGACCCTGAGCTATGAAGAAAACAAAGACAATAAGTTCAGCCTGGTTGGGTCTTGGGGAAAAGAAGCGGCTCACGAGGCTGGGAGTCAGAGTAGACATTACATATAGTAACGAACCCTATGTGTATGTGGGGGCAGGGGTTAGATTTTACTCTATAGAAAATGGGAAGCAATCAGAGCTTTTTAGTCCTGAAAAGGGGAGGGACATCTTTGAGTTTAGGGTCCCTCTGGTGGTAATGTGGGGGATGGATTAGAGAGGAAGGAGAGAGGCATGAAGCCCATTCAGGAGGCTGTCATTTCTGAACCTTCTCTACTTCTCTTCCTTCCTCTTGACGTGGAGGACACCCTGGGCCCGTCCCCAATCACTTTATGCAAGCTGATGCTCAACAGTGCCTTTCTGTTTCCTCCAGCTTTTCTGTGTGCAATCTTGTCGGTTGTGGAACTGTGCAGGCTCTGTGCTA
This sequence comes from Lepilemur ruficaudatus, assembly GCA_963574885.1. NCBI lineage: Eukaryota > Metazoa > Chordata > Mammalia > Primates > Lepilemuridae > Lepilemur > Lepilemur ruficaudatus. The sequence goes on along the minus strand of CAUYRT010069322.1, from coordinate 78,835 downwards.
AGCAGCATTCCCTCGAGCCCCTTGTGCGCTCTGCTACCCCGTGAATCCCCTTTGGAGTCACTTTCTCAATGCCATCTCTAGACTGCCACACTTGCAGGGGCCCCATCCCATACAGAATCACATAGTCACTACTCCTGCTTTTACCACACTAGCCAGCCTGTCCTTCCTCGCCTATTTCCTGGTTCTTACCAAGCCCCAAACTTTTATGCCTGGAAGGGACATTGATGAGTATCTAATGTATTTTGTAGATATGGAAATTAGTACTTAAGTGAATGAATGATTTGTCCAAAGTTACACACCAGGTAATTGTCAGAGGCAGGGCTAGGCTCTTTCCATGACAAAAGTATTTATTCCCTAAATGATATCCTTGTAGATATTTGTACACACAAGTGAATAATAAAAATCATCACAATAATAACCTTGTAGGAGTATGTATGGGGATTTATAGCTTGCAAAGTGATCATTATACCTATTATTATTTACATTAAACTATGTGAGGTAAGTGTCACAAACATTCCCATTTTATTGACTAAAACATTGAATTTAGAGAGATTAAATGACTTCTGAGATTTCCACAGCCTGTGCTGGCCGAGAGGATCCCCAAATCCAAGTACTCTGAATCCTAACCCTATTCCTTTTCTATCATGCTCAGTGGCCTTGAGTGCATACCAGGAGCCCTCATAGCTTCCTGACATGACTTTTGATATCCTGGGTTTTGCATGTCTAAACACTATCTACAAGACAAGGATTTGTAACTGTCCATCCACTGGTTTACTGAGCACATTGACTTAAATTAGCTAGATGAGCAACCTCTTGATTAAAAAGAATTTGAAATCAGAAGATTTTGAATAAGTAGGAATTTGATAAATTATAATGAGCCCATAAAATAAGCAGAAGGGAAATTAGAGGGGAACAGGAATGAGAAAAATAAAATTAAAATGGAATTCCAAAGTATTAGGTAAGGGAAGTTGCACAAATGCAGTGGAAATTCCAGAGAACATCACCAGAGCCCACAATGCAACCACAACACTAACAAGTAGCCACAGGAAAATCATGGCACGATGGTGCCTGTGTTTAAGCAGATCCAACACAGAAACACGCACATGATTACCATCCACCAAACCCACGCAAGAGAAAGTATCCCTCAGAATTTCAATACTGCTTTGTATTTGAAATTGCATTGTACCTTCAAAAAGTTTGCTATGTCACTGCACAAAGGTCCCTATTTTTTCTAATGACAAACATTCAAAATCATTAGACTTGAATCCTGGCTTCATTGCCTCTTAATTGTGTGATCTCTTATGTTGCTTAACCTCTCTGAACCTCAATTTCTTCACCTAAAAAGGGAAACATTAATAATGATTATGGGTACAAGTGAGTTAATTGCACATAAAGTATACATCACTGTTCCTGCTCATTTATAGTAAGTATTCACTAAATATCTGTGGCTATTATTTTGTCATGTTTGTCATTAGACTTTTAGCCACCGAAACCATTTTTGGGAAGTAGGTTTTCATAGGCACTGGTATGCACTTTACTTGTACATCATTCCTCTTGCGTAGGCATTCTCCCTAAAAATAGCAACAGGTAAAAGACAGAGTCTGCTTCCATCCTGTATTCAGCAAATAGGTGTGTGGAAAACTAGGGGCCATACTCCTTAAAGCAAAAATGCTGTTCTGATTTTTTTTTAACATTATTGTTATGTATATTTACATACATCAAATTACTATTCTTGTATGGCAAAATTATCATCAGGGTGGTATATTTTATAGTAAATATTAACACTATATTAAAATCTAAGCATGATTCCTAGAATTATTTAAGCAGATGTAATTGTTTTTCGTCATGTCACACAATAGTACCAGAAATTTGGGTACATATTTAGCTTTACCCACACATGTGGTCTGGCATTATTTCATGTTATTGGAAATTCTTGCTTTGTGAAATAAATGAATGTCACAGGGATAAGTGAGAATGATGACATGGGTTATTGATTCCTGAAAGTATCTAAGATGATTTGCAATAAATCATGAATTATATTTTATTCTTCCACTTTAATATTTTAATAATAACTCTCTAGTCCTAAGGTGGTATATCTTGCCCAACAATTCCATAACCTTAATTCATTAGAGTGCCCTTGAAGATAGCAGTCAGATAAAATAGTAGTTCCCCTCTTAGGAATCAGACCAACTAGAGCATTTGTGAATTGACTAAGGAAATGGAGTAGAAGATTCCAGAAAGCAGCTTCATATAATTAGCAAATCCACCACCAAAACCAGTGTCAGCAGCCCCATGATCTAGTTCAGGAGTCAGCAAACTGTGGCCCATGGCCAAATGGCCTGCCACTTGTTTCTGTATGTCTCAAAGCCAATGGTGATATTTACATTTTTAAATGGTTAAAAAAAAAGAAGAAGAAGAAGAATGGCATTGTATGATATGTGAAAATTGCATGAAATTCAAATTTCAGTGTCCATGAAGAAAGTTTTCTTGGGATATAGCATGCCTGTATGGTCTATGGCTGCTTTTGTGTTATAGCAGCGGAGTTGAGCATTGTCCACAGAGACTATATGACCCATGAACTCTATTCACCATGCAGCCCCCTACAGAAGTTTGCTGGTCTCTGATTAGGAGCATTACCCTTACCTCTTCAAAGTGGTGTTGTGCACAGAAAACTACATACATATGCACAGGCACTGATCTCATTCTTGAACCTAGAAAACCATAATCATTCTTTCTCAAACACTTACTGAGCATGTAATATGAGCCAATCTCTGGGGAAGGCATGTGAGATACAGAGCTGAGGAAGACTCAGTCCCTTCCTTTAAGGAGCTTGCTATCTAGAAGGAGATAAAACTTACTCTGAAAATGCAAAGCCCACAAGCCCAGAACAAAATAGAGGTATCAGGGAAGATGTGGTGCTTACAATGAAAACTGGTTAAGAGCCCTAATGGAGTAAGACTCTGACATGATAATTCTGCAAAAGGAATAAAAGTTAGGTGTTGGGTTGATGATCACTTCTGTATAGGCTGGAAGCTGTTCATTGAGGGAGTAGCCACTTGAGTGTTCTTCATTCTTTAAATGACAAAGTTGGAAGGTTCTTGAGGCTTTCTTCACACAAATAAATAAAAACATTTTCTTTATATAGAATAAGAAGCTCTATTTAACAGTTGTGTCTAAAGGTGGAGACATTTGTCTCCAGTTGAAGGAACTGTGAGAGATGATGTCATCATGGCCAGTTAACTGCATTTTTTGGAATCCTTCATAATGATCTCATCATCATATATTCTTTCGGTGGTTTGTTATAATGACATAAATCTTGATGAACTCATCTCACGAATGAGTGAATACGGCTATTTTAAACCCTTTTGTCCATGTTGCCCTGCGTTTTCCGTCATTGCCACCTTATTTCCAGAAGCAGCAATCCAAAGATAAGCCCTTCTGCAGAAAGGACAAATAATGACCTGTTGAAGCCAGGCAGGTTGCCCTTCACATATTTGTCCCATTAACCTACCTCCTTTAAAAGTTTATCACTGTCTTTTATTTTCTAAAGTGCTGCATTTCAACTCACTCTATGACCATTTGCATCTAACAGCCCAGAGAGGCATTAGATTATTGCTGCTGTCTCTTTTTACAGATAACAAAAAGGAGGTAAAGTAGAACTAGTAAATATGCCAATGTATTGCACAGAATCAGGCTTTAGAGAGCCTTGGGTTCAGCCTGCAGGTATCAGCTGAGATTTCAGCAAACATTGTCTGTTTTCTTCTTTCCTAGATCCTGAGCACTCAGAAAAATATCTGACATTTATGACTACATGGAATCATTGCTTACTCTTTAATCAGAAAATTATTGGTCTTTCTCTTACTGTTTTTACATAGATGCCTTTTTAAGAGTCAGTATCACTATGGACAGCAATTAATATTTATTAAGCAATGACTACATTCTTATACTATTAGATATTATGAGGTATCAAAAGGAAGTACCATGCTACCCTCATTCTTGATGAATGTGTGACCTTTACAGAAGTCAGGACAGCCATTTGAGAAATAATTTAGAAAAAATCTTAATGAATTAAATAAATCATTTTTGCAATTTTATATAGGCAATACCTCTGAGAAGTGTACAAAAGGCTGACATTGAATTCCAGGGAGCCTGCCCTTCCTTGTGGTTATGGGTCTTCCTCCAGAAATCCAAAGCCCTGTTGTACCTCTGCAAAGAGTTGGGAAACAATGGGATACAAAAGAAAGAAGATGGAATGAGGAGACTGAGTTCTAGTCCTGCCTCTGCCACTGATTTCATTCTGAACAAATCAGACCTGCTCATAGAGCCTCACCTTCCTCATCTGGAAAATAGAGGGTGCAGCACAGACAACACTCAGGGTTCCTCCTTCACTCACATGGGAAGAATACAGGTCTCGGCAACTTGTGCATCTAGATGACACCTTGTGCTTGACTTCTGGCCAATGGAACATGGGCCACTTACAACTCTAGCCATAAAATGCCCCATGTGATCTTCCACCTTCTCCAAAGAACTCTGAGGGTTTCTGAGATGGTTAAGCGTCATGTCGGCAGGAGCCTGGAACCCTAAGTTCACTACATAAAGGAGATTTGTCCAACTGGGAACATCTGGATTAGACTGTGTGAATGAGAACAAAGCTTTATTCTGTTAAGCCATTGGAAGTTTGAAATTGTTATAGCAGATAGTCTATCCTGACAAAAACAGATATGTTGGTCTAAAGTTATCTTTAAGGACCTAATGAAAGAATTTATATTCTTTTATAACTCTCCAATGTTCTTCTTTTCTTTAGCAAATTATGAGTGAGCAATACAGTATTTGGATAATTTGCATTGTCTTCTCTTACCTGAAGTATGTGCAAAGCATTGATCCTCCTGTGAGCATGAGGCAGCAGATTCACCTCTGTTTTGTGGAACTGACCACAAATGTATTTGTTATCTAACTCTGGGACTGATTCTTTTTCAATTACAGTCTGGTTACAAAACAACTGAAAAGAACTATTGGGGTGGGTATTTTTTTTTTCTCATTTCTGCAAAGAAATTTCAAAGAATATGAAGTTGTGAAAATTCTATCAGTCTTGCAAAATTTGCATTGTGGTGTCTCACATGATGGTCCTTTCCCCTAAGTTCTTGCTTTGCTGCCTTTACCAAAACAACCCTGGACTCTCAAGATTGGAATAGGCTTATTAATAGGCTGAGAGAGTCTGAAGATGCTGAGACCCAGAGAGGTTAGACATCCTGGAGTAAATGCATTACAATTTTCGGGAGCTACAAAGGAGAGCCCACATATTTGAGATGCTTCAATCCCCTGCTGGCTGCCTCCCTTCCTCCTTCCCTCCCTCCATTTCTCTCCCCTTCTTCCCTTTCTTTCAGGTCTTGATCCTCTAGGCCAATTTTTATTTATGTGGTTGTGTTTTATATACTGAAAATGAAAAGCATAATAAAGGGAAAAGGAAAGCGAAACTAGATAAGATGCAGCAATTGTTTGCCTCTCTGACAGGTGATGTTTGTAGTCCAGGATCATTAATTGTACATAGAAATGCAAGTGTTTTTCTAAATAAGTCATACTGGATGTGTGAGGCTGTGGCTGTTTAATTTATCAGGATACAATATTGCAGGGCACACCTGTGTGAGTACACACTTCTGGATATCACTGTGCATAAATACAGCTCGCTGGGTCCTTGTCTGTGCAGACCTGGCAGGAGCCCAAAAAGGAAATTTTCATTGATCTTCCAGTTTAATTATATCTGTGGCGATATCTACTACCTTGTGAATCATCATGTGGGCTCGTTAGGCACCTGTTCTCTCTCCACTTGCAAGGAAAATGTTTCAATTAGAATAAAAAAAATGATTAAAGATCTTTCCTCTTCATTTCTTGCCCTAGGTAACTGGGAGGAAATTGACATGAATATGCAGCTAGTCAGGTGGAGAGCAGGTCAAATCACAGATGGGAACTTATTAGCTGGTTTCCACTTCCCCCAGTGCACTCCCGCCTTTCCAACCCACACATGCAAATCCAGCATTCATTCTATGGATGTCACACATATATTTTTTACTCAAATGAAGACTCCATAAAACATTAGGAGTCAAGTTGTTGTATTGTTTGTTTTGTCCTGAAAATCTGGATGCAAGGATTTTATATGTGGCTGAAGATGCAACTGCTAATGATCAAATTTCTTGGGAAATAAAGAGAGAGGGGAACCTATAAATATTTAGTGTTCCCGGCTCTGTATTAGGTACCTTTATGTGGTGTATCTCAGCCAATCTTCCCACCAACATGGCAGAAGAGGTGCTATTAGTTTTACTTATTTGATGAGAAAACTGAGGCCAACCAGTATTGACACATAGGTCGGTCCAGTTCCAAAGTCTACCCCAGACTTGTAAGCTTAAAAGCTGATCGTTGTGTGCCTCTGAGACATTGTGTTGTTTGTTATGCAGTAAAAAAAATACAGGCAGTGAGTTGATGCCATTTATCCCATTCTCTTAGACTGGCTTTTTAGATGGAGGAAGTTAACAACAGCCAGGAAGCTGACCGAAGGTATCAGCACACTTCAGCCTCAGTTAGAAGGCTCTTAGCTCCTTCCCATTTGGATAAGAAATAAATACGACCACTAAGTCAATATGGTGAGCAGCCCGCTATGTATCAGCTGTTTTTCAGTCTTTTGAAGGGTTGTATCAGGATTATAGTGGACAATGAATCACAAAGACAGAACCCCAGCACCCAAAGCTTGGACAGTTAAGGATATATGAAATTAGGAATTTTATTTAAACAGAGCAATGAGCAATCAGGAGAGCAGTAAGGGCTGTGAGACAGTGTGCCATAAGCTGCCAAACTTGACTTTGTATCCTCCTAAGACACTAAAAGAGGTTCTGACCCATTTTGAGTATCATGGTATCATTTTCTTCACCAAAACTGCAGATAATTACTTAACTCATCTGTGGGTGTGGCTAGATACAGATGACTGAATGTGCTAACTAATACGCAGTGCGTAACACAGGGTCTGACCTGACAGCGGGCTCAGAAAATGTGAGTTCACCTTCTCTGCCTCTAGTGGACACTTTATAAAAATATGTTTTAGTGACTGGAGCCGAAATCTGAAACCAGAGTCAGAACAGTCCGCTAGGTCAGAAAGTGGGTAGGAATCAGAACCTGGCAACCCTGGTGATCATACTTCAGGACCAATCATTGCTTAGGAATGAGGCAAGGGTACCCTCCTTCACCTCCCACCTTAAGTGTACAGGGTGCTCTCTGCACCTTGACTTTGGGGTTGACCATATGGCTTGCTTTGGTCAACTGAATGGAAGGGGACATGATGTGACTGAAGGCTTGAAAAGCACTTGCACAATTGACCTTGCTCTCTGGCACTCTGCAAGTGTCAGAAGAACATGCCCAGCTGAGGTTTCTGGTTCAGCGGGAAGATGAGAGTCATGTGGGGCAGAGTCACTTCAGCTGAGCTGGCCCAGTCATGCCCAGGCAGGATCAGCCAACACTCAGCCCCAGACGTAGCTAAATAAATGCTGATTGCTATGTGCCTGTGAGACTTTGTGGTTGCTTGTTATGCAGTAAACGGAGACAGGTAGTGAGTAGATGCCATTTACCCCACTCTCTCAGATTGGTTGCTGAGATTGAGAAAGCTGACAACAGCCAGGAAACAGGTAGAAGTTACCAACACACTTCCACCTCAGTAAGGAGCTGCTTAGTTCCATCAAGTTCAGATAACAGCCCATCATCGATAACTATGGTAAAAATCATTGCACTTTAGGTCTGGAAGAGCAACTAGTGATTATTACATCTTATAGATAAGAAATCCAAAAGTGACATGGGTGGTCCAAAGACACACAGATGGTGGATTTGCAGCTCCTGGGTTTTAGAGAATGGCCATTCTAAAGAGCACATACAAGCCTGGCAGAAATGGGGGGTGTTGGATCAGAGATTATCAGATAAAAAAAGATGAAGTCTGTGGCTCAGCCTGAGCAGAAGTGAAACTGTTATGGCCTTCCTTGTTTCCTTCCTTCCTTCCTTCCTTCCTTCTTTCTTTCTTTCCTTCCTTCCTTCCTTCCTTCCTTCCTTCCTTCCTTGTTTCCTCCCTCCCTCCCTTCCTCCTTTCCTTCTTTTTTTAGAGATGGGTCTCACTCTTTTACATAGGCTGGTCTCAAACTCCTGACCTCAAGTGATCCTCCTCCCTTGGCCTCCAAAAGTGTTGGGATTCCAGGTATGAGCCATTGTGCCAAGCCTCTAATTTGGTTTTGAGGACTCTCGCTTGAGAATGGCCATGAGCCAAGATAGCCACTCTGGAGGAGAACCCTGATGGGGAGAAAGTAAGGTTTGAGTGTATGTGTCAGGTGTCAAGTGAGGACATGAAACCAAAATGCATGAAACAAAAGAAATGTATTATTCACAGGTCCCAGAGAGGTTAGGGATGCTGAATGTAGGCCAATGGGCAGGCAGAGGGGAGCTCAACCACTGGATGGGGAGCAAGAGAGAGAGAGAGGCAGTGGGGGGCCATGACTTTATTAAGCTCTAGGGGTGTTATCCTGGAGGCTTTCCCGCAGGGGTTGTGGATTGGCTGGTTTAAACAAAACACGAGCAAAGAGGAAAGCTTATTTACATGACTCTGGTGTTGACCCTGAGGTTGTATAATGGTCAGTCACTGTAGGGTGTGTTGGGTTTGGGGTTTGTAAGATGAGGAACAAGTGGGTTGTATCACAATCGCACAAGGAGGGAAAAATTTAACTAGGCCAAAGGTGATGGAGTAAGACTGGATTTCAGATAACTTAAGTCAGGATGTCAAAGCAGCAACTATATTAAACAAATTTATGACAAAGACTATGTACATCCCTGCTTCCTGGGATATGCTGTGTTGTTGTAGGCCACCTACTGTGGCTGGGAGGTGGTGGTATAACATTTTATTAATACATTCTGTACCACCATTGTCATTAGGTTGCCCATCAGAGTAGCATATTTGCTCCTCACAAGGTTCATATCATGATTTTTCTCCTCCATTGAGTTTTACTTTATGCCTTTGGACTAGATGCCCTCTCCACTCCTGGAACAAGAGACTCCTAAGTTACTTTTTGTCTGTTTAGTAAGCAGTTGTTTGCGGAGTTGTCCCTACACTGTCTTGTTAGTGGCCTTATGCCAGCTGTGAGCTTCAGTATCAAAGTTGCCCCTGTGTACCTAGGGAGTCTAAATGTTCAGAAATGAGCTTGCTGCACACTCATTACTGGCATTTCCCATGTCTTCTCACCAGGCTCTGGGAGCTAAGTGGTATGTGTGCTGACTAGGAAAGGAATATAACTTACAGACAGCCTCCCTGATCTAAGATGCCACCTGTTCCCATTTTGTCAATTCTCCAATGCCACCCATCGCAGGGTGCACCATACATTTAATCACAGATTTTTGGAGGTAGAGGAGAGCAACACTATCTTACATGTACAATTGGCGATAAAATGCATACCCATTTCAGTACTATTAAAATGTGAAAAAATAATGCAACTCAGAACTGAGAAAATATGCATGCATTCCCTAATGGATGCAGATTTCTCACCCCTATATTTTCTCCTTTCTTTGCATGGCCATGGTGGTTTGATTCTTGTCCTATTGTCTCAACTCAGGAACTAAGATTTTACCCATGTGTCTTAACTGGGTCTCTTTTGTCTTTCCTTTTTCTGACATAAAAGCATCTTTTTCAAAGGAAGCCCTTTGTACTCCCATTTTTATCTTGAGTCTGTGATTCTATCTGCTTGTTCTTAGAAATGTGTATGTGATTCCATTTCTTCTGGGCAAGGTAGCTGACAGCATGACATAGGGCTAAAAATCTCTCATGCCACCCTGAACAAGAGATGTGGGTAAGGGAAGTGGGACAGAGATTTCCTTGTAACTTCAGAGACCTCAGCTCCCTGAGGATTGGGAACTCACTGAAACTCATCAGGGTTCTTAGTTAGCCACTCCTGGCTGACCTAAGAATAGGGACTTAGTAAAAAATGTTGGGGTGCCCAGAGAATCACTAGGAGGGCTGGAGAACCAAGTTCATAAGCAGGCAGATACAAGGAGGCTAGCAGTAGTCAGAACCACAACCAACATTGCATCACACAGCCACCCGGTGAGGACACCACTGCTGAAGCTGCCCCTGTGCCACAGCTGCGACTCGCTGCCACTGGGCAGGGATGTGGCCTCTGGCGCCAAAACTGCTGGAGACCTTGGAGAACTGGATGCTGGGTGATGCTGCTGAACCACCACCCAAATGTTTTCTCTTCTTGAAATATTCTTCCCCCAGGTGGCCACGTGGCTTGTTCCCCCACCTACTTTGGGTATTTATTTGTTCAGATGTCACCTTTTTAGTGATGCCTTTGGCAATCACACTATTTAAAACTGCATACCCTAGACATCTGCTCCCTCCTCCAGTATATTCTAATCCATTACGCTTGCTTTTATTCTTTCCCATATCTGTTATCAGCATCTGATATACTATATAGTTCACTTATTTACTTGTTTGTTTTCTGCCCACTGTATGATGTAAGCTCTACGGGGCAGGGATTTTCATCTGCTTTATTCTCTGCTACAGGTCCAGTAACTTGAAAAGTGCCTGGTACAGACTAAGCATTCAAGACACATTTGTTGAGTGAATGCATCAATGAATGAATCGATTCGCAATGGCTCCTGCTTATTTGAGTCACTAGTTCTCAATTCAAAATCTGTGGTGGGTGTAGTTGATTAGTTGAGTCCAGGTCACATGCCTAGGTCCTAGCTTCAAGGAAGGCTTGGAATATTGAAATATTAAACTATTATTGTTTTCTATAATGATATCGTTCTTGCTTCATATCTTACTGGGATAATACCAAAATTTCTTAACCATCCTCTCTGATTCAATTCTTATCTTCACCATCCTTTTTACTGTTTTCACAGAAATATCTCTGAAGCATGAATTTCATTATGAAAAATTAATTACATCATCTCCAGATTTAAAATATCTCTGTCCCTCTTCTCTGCCACCTACAGACTAAAGACCAAATAATTTGCCATGGCATGAAAGACTCTCCATGTTTGGGCACTGCCTGCCTCTCCTGCCGTCTCTCACCTGTGCCTACAGAGTACCTATTTCTTTCTCTAATACCTTGCCCAAGTACTTCTCCCTCCCATCCCAACCCTTGAACCTTGTCTAATATAATTAACAACATCTGGCCCCATCCTCGCCCTTTCCCAGCACAGGGAAACCCTCACTCACTTCTAGCTCTCTCTATAGCTTTATACAGCACTGGTATAGCCCTTGTCACTAGTTCTTTGTTTCATTTGTCAACGACATTCACTAAGAGCCTCCTGTATGCCACATCCTGAGCTACGTGCTGGCGGTTCAGCGGTGATGAGGCAGACCTAGACCATGCCCTGATGGAGCTTACAACAAGCAAACAGCTATGTAAATGATGCATTAAGTGACATGAAAGCAAAGTGCAGAGTCCTATGATAGCATTGAACAGAGAACAGAAACCTAACTGCGTAGCTGCAATCTCAGCTGAGACATGAAAGGTGAATTGAGGCAGAGGGCTGGGAGTAGCTGGTGGGAGGATGGTGAGGGTAGAGAAAGGATGAGAAAAAAGTTTCAGGTAGGGGGTAGAAATGTCAGGTTTGAAGTCCCTGAGTTAGGAAGAAGCTGTACATACTCAGGAAGCCAAAAGAAGGCCAGAGTGGATGAAGTAAGGTGATGAAGGAGATGATGCTTCACAGATCCAGAAAGGCCTGGATCACGCTGGGCTTCATAGACCATACTATGAATTTTGGATGTTACCCTAAGGGGAATGGAAGCCGTCTAGGAATTTTAAGTAAGAAAAGCCCAGAATCTGATGCAAATGTATTAAATATATGATTTGATATATTTGCATGCTAAATGTATCATTCTGGCCATGGTGTTAAATATGGTTGAAGAACAGCAAGAGTGGAGACAGGGAAGCTGTCTGGAGCCCTCTATGACAGTCTGGGTCACAAGTGACGGTCATAGTGATGGAGCAGGCAGTGAGGGTGGAGAAAGAAGGTGAATTGGGGAAGAATTTAGGAAGTTATTGTTCTGGTTAATGACTGGCTATGGGGTATGAAGCCAAGGGATATGCCCAGGAGGACTCATTAATTTTTAGTACACAAACTATGTCTATTTCCCCTGACTCTTTGCTACTCTCAGTGTGGTCCATGGACCAGCAACATTGTATCTCCTGGTACTTGTTAGAAATACGGACTACTAAATTACAAGCTCCTAACATGAGTCACAGGCACATTCAAGTTTAAAAAGCGTTGTCCTGGTAGACTTTGAACTTGCAATCTTATGACAGTACTTATACATAGAACACTGCAAACGTTGGGCAAAGGATTATATATATCCATATATATGTGTATATGTATGTATATGTACATATACATACATACACACTGAAGCCCTTGCACATAAAACAAGCAATAGGCAAATATTCCTAAAGACTGGAGCTTTGTAAATTGCCATAGAAGACAATTTACAAAATGGTATATTTTCCTGTTTTGAAAAGTACTCTGCATAAGATCTATAGGAGAGGCATTATATTTTCCAGATAACCGTAACTAGAGTAATAAGGAAAGAGCAAAAATAAAATATTAAATAAGGTAATTTGTGGGTAGGAATATTTATATGTGATAGCTGTGAATAATTCTGTGGGCCTGTGTCCACGTGAAGCTTCTCAATGGACCAATACAGAGAAATGGATTCACTTTGCTGGTTCTGTTGGATTATTCTTGACTTGTTTAATGAAGGGCTGTTTGGGAGAGACCAAGACAAGTACAGAAACAGGGTGACAATATGTAGCATATTAATAGCAGCGCAGTCTGCTGACTGGCCTTTCTCGGCCTTTAGTTTTTGCTGGAAAATGAGTTAACTAGTAGGTTAATTGAATGCTATCTGGGAAGCACACACATGTCCTCAAATCCTTGTCTGTGTGTGAGTGTGTGTGTGTGTGTGTGTGTGTGTGTGTGGTGTATTTTCAGTTGCTCACACTTCGGGAGCTCTTGTGTTCTGGGGAAGGAGGGTGGCTGTTGAAACCACCCTCCCACTGGTTTCTGCGTCCTCACTGGCCACCCTGGAACTCTGCCCACCCTAACTTGCCGAGATGTGTCTGTCATTTTTGACTGGGTGTGATTATATCAGCCCAGTGACTTGTCAGGTCCCAAAGAAATTAAAAAAGGAAAAGTCCAGATGGTGACATTTGTGGTGAAAAAGAAAAGTGTCTTTTTCAGTCAAGCTGCCTTCCAATTATTTAAATTTATACAGATTTTATTTATTTATTTGCCATTTTCTCTTCTAGAAGGAGAAAGTTCTGGGCCTGGAAAGGGGCTACCTTTTGCCTGTGGCATGGCTGGCCCTTAGCTGCTCCTGGCTGGAATGACTGCTTTACAGTGGAGTGAGCACAGGGCAGAAATGACCTCCAGGTAGCAGCCACTTAGCCCGATGGAAGGACTGTGTCCTATTGCTCTTTGATTTAGTATCACCTCCAAGCTCCTGCTCTCAAAGGGTTAATTTTTAATAGAATAAAATTCAATGTTATTAATACTTAGAGAATTTGAGGGGAAATGTATACCTCTTTGCTTCTTCATTGAGTCTGGTACCATGTGAGGCCCCATAAATGCTATGATTAATATCAAGTAACATTTAATGAAAGCTTAAAAGTTTTAAGCACTTTTTAAAATGCTTTACATGCATTATCTCATTGAATCTTCATAATGACCAGATGAGATATGTATGAATTATTGTTCTCATTTTTTCAGATAACAATATGAGAAAATGAAACTTTAGGAGGTTGTGTAAATAGCTCAAGGTCACACACTAGCAGTTGGTAGATCCATAGCAAGAATCAGATTATCTGATTCCACTGTAGCCATCAAACTTATGAAGTATAGCAAACCCCACAGCATGACTCCAGTCATGGAAGAGTGAAGCCTCAGTCCTCTGGAGGTATTGAGGAAGGCTGAGTAAGGTATCACAGAGAGAACAATCAGGGGAGATGATCTTGGAGGTATGTGTAGACACTGACCAAATGAAGAAGGTTATGCAAGGGCAAGAAATGCAGCATCAACAGAGACATGGATAGAGGCATGGATACGGCGGGATTTGGGGAGCAGCTATGGTTAGAATGTAGGGACATGTGAAAGATGAGTTTAGAGAGGCCAGAAGGCAATCCCATGTTGTGAATGGTATTTGTCTGCCAGACTATGGAGTTTGTCCTTCCCTTAGACATGGGGACAATTGAAAGTAGTTATGTGGTCAGGTGTACACTTTTAAAAATCACTCATTAGTTCAGTAGAGGATAAACTTGATACTTTTTTCCTATATCCCTTCTCTCCCTGCTTCCACATGCCTGTCACCCCTACATGGAGGCAGAGACCTCAGGGCATTGGCTACTTGGTATGTCTGGCTCCCAGCACTCTATTCCTGCCCGGTCAGTCTTGAAGCTTGGCCTTGGCCCCAGAGCCATCCTGATTCTGATGAGTCTTTCTCTGGAAAGAGAAAACAGCTTGGGCTATCTCCTGCTTCTCTGACCCTCCCAAGAGAAGATCTAGGTATGCTGACAAAGTATGAATATTCTGGGAGACTGTGGCCAAAAAGATGTGTGTGGGGAGCCTTTTTCTCTTCCTCAGGCCAACCTTGTCCCATCTTCATGCAGCTTAGTTCAGGCCTCATACCCATTCCATCTGTCTAGAGCCCCAGGACAGCTCAACTTAAGATCAAACTGAGTCCAGATTTTGAGATCATATCCTTTCCCTTAAACCCAAAATCTCCTCTCTTCTATTTCTCTCTTAATTTATAAGTCAGTCCTCTGTCCCCCTTACTCAGCCCTGACCCAAACCCACCCTAAAACTTCTGTTTTTATGGAGCCTAGTGAGAACTGTTCAGATGACCAACTTCCCACCTACCAGGGGACAATATAGAAGCTGGTGTATAATGAAGCCTTCCTGTGAACCCAGCTGTGAGTCTCATGCTGATAATCAGGATTTTTCAGATTGCATGTAAGACAGAAACATTCATATCACTGTTAGTGGTGGGAATTTACCACTGGGATTCATGGAACATTCTTTCTGCAGCATCCCTAATAGTCCTCCAAAGCACTGATTTATCCTTTATTGACATTCAAGGATATAGTATTGGACAGTGGAAATCCAGGTTTTTTTATGTGGTCAAGTGAAAATCCCTTAACCTGAAAAAATGCTAGCCTATCTGTCCTAAAGCAATTCACTGCCCCATCTTTGAGTATCTTCCCTATTCCCACTCTCACCAGGTCCTAATTCTTAAAATCCTTCAAAGTTGCTATCCAATGGAGGCTTCAGATGGGACATGATCCATGTGGCATCATCTTATATAAGACAGGGGACTTAATGGGGTTAAGGTCATGTTTTGTGGACATTGTTCAGACTAGTGGACTCCTGCCGGTGATAAGGCTGTGTGGATACATGCATATTTAGTAGGATTTACTGCTCCTGGCGAAGACATTTTCAGGGCAGTGATCTCTCCAACAAGCAACACTACTGAGGACCAAAGCATGTCAGTCTGTCTCCATGTACCTGCATCTCTGGAATCAGGCTGCCAACAAGACATTAAAGTAGATTTTCAAACACAACCAGAGGTGATAGATAACTGGATTAACACAGAAAAATTTCAAAGTAGGTTTCAAGCATATGTTTTATAATTCCCATGCATTGAGGACACAAAAGAATTGTCTTTTAGAGATAATTTATGATAATGATAGAGAAGAGGTGCTTCCCTTGTCACTTTAAGTCAACAGGACCATTCAGACAGCCTGATATGTGTCCCATGACACTTCAGTCTTGTGTCTGATAACCATTTGAGTAATTTGGAGGGAAAGAGAGAGGCTGGGTGGCTGCTTTGGCAATGGAGTACAGATTTGCTGCTGCACAAGGCTTGATCCGTATTCCAGACACTCTGGGCAAAAGATGAAGGAGGATTTTCCATGGATTATAGGAGAGTTATTTATCACCTGGACAGTACAACTGATGTTCCCAGCAGAGCCTGTGAAGAACTCAGAAGTACCCAAAAAATAAAGGGTCAGTTTTAAACCCTTGTCAGGACAGAGAGCACAAAGATTCCTTAGCTGATTAACCACTGAATAAGCATATTCAGCCCTCATTGCCTTGCTTTTCTTCCTCTGGTTTTGGCCCTGGTGGTATTATAATTATGATCGCAGACAAGGGAAAAGTGGTGTTATTAAGTAGGAAAAAAAGACAAGAAGGAAGGACCATGCCCCCCCCACCCTTCTCTGTCTTCTGGTTTGTCAAAAATCCTAGCCTGGAAAAAGAAAATAATTGTAATTCGAATGAAGTTCAATATTTTAATTAATATGCAGAATTGGCCACTTCCCTAAACTTGATCCTCCAGGTCCTGGTTTCATGGATTGATGGCAGACTAGCAAGTATGAAAATGGAGGCAGTGAATCTAGACCATTGTGTCTATATAAATAAAAGTTATAAATTGTAATTAAAGAGGACTATAAGTTTAAAGAATCTGGTTTATTTGATTTAAAGATGTGAAAGACTTGAGCAGTTTACTTACTGCAATCAGTAAGAAAGGGAGAGATTTCAGACTTAAGTAACAGTGGATTGATGGGGCAAGTCCTTAAAGAGCCTAGAAGGGAAGAGATCTTTAGGTGAAGGAATTAGTTTTGGAAATGAGAAAAGATATTGTCCTCTGAGACTGAAGATAAATAGCTGAGGATAGTTGAGAAAATAATGTAATTAAGTCTGGAGTTCTATTATAAAAATTGAGGGAGTTATACTGCCAAGAAAACATTCTCACCTGGTTTTGATGTGGGATTCTCAGTGCCAGGAATTAAAGAATGAGTCCAACTATGGGCAGAATCAGGACTGTTCTTGGAGCCATCTTGGGAGGTCTCCGAGATGAGCATTCCTGGTTTATCTTTCCAAGTCTGTATGTCCCAGGCTCCCTTGTGGCATCTTTCTCTCTACCCCTCGCTTCATTATAGCTATGGGATAAAGTGAATTGGAATCCAAGGAAGTTTATCAAGTAGACAGTGTCCAGAAAAACACAACAGCAAGAACTGAGCTCTGTGGTAGCTTGCTCCCATGTTGAATGGCTTGAGATAATCTAGCCATAAGCAAGAAATAATGGGAGTCATGGGGGAGAGCCAAGATCGTGAAAAACATAAAGAATGGCCAAGCACATACTGAGGTCAAGAAATTGTCCATGCTTTATTGGTAACAGATTGATCTGTGTCTTTTTGATGTTACCCCATGTTCTCAAGAGGCCACCTTTACAGGTGGTGGCAGGAAAAGGGAGAACAATTGTTTTACTGAATTGAGCAAATCAACCATACATTTTACTATCATGTATCTGTGATCATTGATGTCAGGTCAACCAGTCTTGCTAAATAACTTGTACACTTCAGCCTATTCCTTTATGACTGATCACATTCACAGGAGCAAATGGAAAAATGTGGTGTTGGAACTAGGCTAGTCATATTCAACTGTATTATGGGTCTTTCATTCTCTGCCCCTTCTTCTATGTTCTGTTTCTACTCTTTTCAGATAATTAGAGGGCTCATTCCTAGGCACATGGGTTAGTCCATTTGTGCTGCTATAACAAAATACCTGAGACTGGGTAATTTAAAAATAACATACATTTATTGTTCACTATTTTGGAGGCTGGGAAGTTCTAGATCAAGGTGCTGGCAGGTTTGGTTGGCTGATAAGGGCTGCTCTCTGCTTTCAATGTGGCACCTTGTTGCTGCACTCTCCAGAGAAAAGACATGCTGTGTCCTCACATGGCATGAAATAACAGGGCAAGGGAGCTGAATGCTGTGTGAAGCCTCACCATCTAATCACCTCTTCAAGGTCCCACCTCTTAATACCATCATGATGGCAATTAAGTTCCAACATCTGAATTTTGGAGGGGACACATTCAAACCATAGTATTTCCCCTTTTTGTAGCCATCAAGACTATTCATAAATGACTCGACAGAATTTCACATTGTACGTATTAAGTCTTCTGGAGCTGATATAAACTAATTCAGCCTTTTTGGAGCTCTTCCTATGTGCTCCACCCTAGGGACTAGGGGGCAGAAGAAGATTGGATGAGATGTCTGCTCTCTAGGAGCTCACAACATCTCACTGAGAAGGCAAACAAGGTAGATAATAAGTGCTATATTAGAAGTAAGTTCCTCCTCATGGATTCAAGTACATTTTTTAGTTCATTTTTTTCAGATTTGTTCTCCTAAAGGAAAAGGACATGTTCAAAGGTCTTAGAACTACATTTTTACAGTCATATACTTTGAAGATAACGTAGATAACCTCTTACAGTAATCTTACCCTTTTGTATCACCAATATTCTTTTATTTGTAAAGACTTTGTTTTTAAAGAAGTTTTAGGTTCCGAGCAAAACTAAGAGGACGGTATAGAGACTTCCCATATATTCTGCCACCACATACACACCTCGCCCGTCACCAATGTGCCCCACCAGAATGGTAGATTTGTCACAACTGATGAATCTATACTGATATATTATAATTACCCAAATGTTTCTTTCAAACAGAGAGTCATATCCCTCATGACTTCGTATACCTTCTTACAGATGAATTTGAATAAGGCAGGGATTTATCAGATGTTCTTTTGGTAGATGAGTGTGACCATTTTAGTAGATTCACGGAAAGGTGAGTGACCCCAATCCCTATGATATCTTGCTTAGTGTCTGACTTAAAGTCTGATTTATGGTCACCAAAGCATCCCTTTGCAAGAAAAGTTGCTGATATGTAGAGCCCCCTGTGCAAATTGCTTTTTGTTGCATTCCCAGTAAAATACACTCTCTGTTTTTTGAGTATTGTTGAGCTACATTCCAAGTTCAATGAACTATGGCAAGCCTAGGCATGTTTATTTAAATGGATTTTGTTGAAATGTAACACTAGCTTTCTAACACCTGTTTGCATTTTCATACAGACTCAATAGAAAGGAAGTGGTATTCCCATGCTGAACATGCAGAATAATATCCCAATTTTTCTGCCTCTGATTGAGGTAGGAGAGGCAAGTTGTCCTTATCTTTATTTGTCATTTATTCATTCACTTAATCTTTCATTCATCCATCATATTTTGGGCACTTGCTCTGTACCAGACCCTGTATGTAGTCACTGATTATACAAAGATGACTAATCATACAATAGGTGACAAAAGTAAAATTAGTGAAAGGCTTTATTTCTTTCAAAAATTATCAACGATAATGGTCATTGCAGGATTTCGGCTATTCTTTTTCTAAGTGATTTATTTTGTATTGGACATTTACAGAGAAATTGCTGTATTCTAATCACTAAGAGTGTGGACTCTGGAGTCATACTGTTTATATTCAAAACAGAGTTCTGAGAATTATTAGCTGTTACCTTGTAAAGTAGCTAAATTTTCTTATCTATAAAATGGAAACAATAATAATTGCATCTACCTCAAAGGATTTTTGAGAAGACCAATGTCTCTAGCAGATAGCAAGCATTCAAGAAACATGAATTTGCTTTTGTTTTTATTTTTTGTGAAGACCTGACATAGCATTTTTGTGTATTTGACATATCTGAGTGTGTTTGTGTGTGTGTGTTGTATTTTTGTGTATGGGCATATTTTGTGTATTTTTTGAAGACGGTCAAAATAAGGCAGTTTATCCTACTTCCTTGCCGTCTTGCATCTCATTTCAAGTGCCTCTAGACAGATTCCAGGAAGAAATCTTGAATTGCAGATGGGACAAGGAACCCATGATAGTTAAAAGAAGTCCTGGGAGGACTAGCAAGGCAACTGGATCAGAATCACAGGACGTGAGGTGTTAGCATTCAAAATATCCCATGAAATCCTCTAGCCTAAAACCCTCCCTTTTCAGATGATGAAATATTACTGGAGAGGGTGGTCTTACAGATAACGACTGATATATTTGGGACTTGTGGTTCTTTCCACAAATTGAAGATTCAACTACATAAAGGTGTTACAGAGTTACATAAGGTGTGGTAGAGAGGTAGTACGAGAGAAAAGAACTAAAAGCTCGTTTCTATCCCCTTCTTGGTGGTGGTCTGCTTGACTCATTCCTTTTTACTCTCTACTTTTTCTTTATCTGTAGCTCATATACCGGCTCTGAAGGCCCCCACCTGTGTTCACATTTTGGTTTTAGTCAGTGTAAAGCCATCCAGTTGACATGACTCCTGGTTTGCCTTTCTGAATAACTGAGAAATCTCGTATAGGGTAGACAAATCACTTCAACTAAAACATAAACATTGGATAGAAAAGAAAACTAATGATGTCAGAAGCTTTAGTTATGAATTTTCACTTAATCCTTATATCAGCTCTGTGAAGTAAGTATTATACTGTTGGGAAGCTTCCAAGGCACAAAGCCCAGTGACCTGCTCAGTGTCCTACAGCTAGTTAAGTCAGAACTAGAATTTAAATACTAGGTCTGACCCTGAGAAAATGTTCATAAGTTCTTAACAAGTGAAAAAAATGAAATTATCGAACAGCATAATCCCAGCTTTATTTGAATGAACTATCTTATAGATGAAATTATAAAAAAAAAATCTCCCAAGTATTATAAGTGTTTATCTGTGGGTGAAGGGAATATAATTGATTTTTATCTTTCTCTATTATAAGAATTATTTTCAAATTTTCTATAATAGGAAAACTTGCTTTTATAATAAAATGGTAAATGTCACCCTGAAAAAGAAATTATGTCTGCAAATGTAGCATTAAACAAAGAGTTCAATGGTAAGAATGTAGGGGTCAACTAGTCTTAATTTTTCTCGAAGTCAAACGGATAAATTTAATTAACTGGCCTATGTAAAAGCTCTTATATCTTCCATTTAGCTTCAAAAATACAAGGCAAAAAAATTCTTATCTAAATTATCTTCAAACACACAAGTCCTTAAAATTTTATCTGTCCCACATTTATTCTATCTCCAGTCACTAAATCCCATTCAATCTCAGTACAAACATTTAATCTCAGTGCAAAGGAACTTGCTATCACTTTGATTTTCCCACCTTAATTGTCACAGAGGACTCTCCCTTGATTTTATAGTAAAACACAATTTAATGTAAAGGGTAAGATCATGAATATCACTAAACAATAACTACAAACTCATGACATTTATAAAAGATCCTTTGCGTGGGTTCCGTTTCTACAACTTCCAGAGATCAGCCACGCGACCTTGACGGAGCAATACAGCCTTTCTAGGCCTAAGTCACCTAGTCTGTAAAATCAGGAGGTTAGACTAGATTTGCACTGTCCACATCAGCTATTGAAATTAATTATAATTAAATACAATTAGAAATTCAGTTCCTTAGTCATACCACATTTGAAGTGCTCATTATCTTCATGTAGTCAGTGACTAGTGTTTTGAATATTGGATAGCAATATACAACATTATACAACGTTTTCACCCTCACAGAATGTTCTGTTGGGCAGTGCAAGAATGACAAATGCTTAATTTATGGAGCATTTTATAGGTGCTCATGTAAATCTCATGTGATTCCCTTTACAGTAGACCTTTTACAAGAAAACGATGATAACCCTATTTTACAGATAGGAACTGAAGTCCAGAGAGGCAAAAGGTGACTTGCCCAAGGTCACACAGAACTCAGACCAACATTTTCTTTCAATTTCAAGTCTTTCCTGTATTTTCCACTCCACCATACTGCCTTGTAAAACTAAGTATCCCCAATCTTGATACTGCTTAGGGAGTCCATTGATGTTCACTGCCACCTACGGATTCTGAGGACCCTCAGGAAAGGTTGCCAAATTTGATCAAGCAACAAACAGCAGCTACCCTCTCTGCACCTGGCATTGCAGTATAGGCACTAGAGGCCAGAGTACCCCTAGATCCTTGCACCCCAGGGGCTTGCAATTGGGTTGAGAGCACAAGTTTTGTGAATAAAAAAACAGATAAGCAGAACAGTTTCTAATCCAGACTTGAATACGAAATATTAATAAATATTTAAAAAATAGGTAAAATAAGCAAAAGTATATGCTTTTGGTAATCAGGTGTCAAGACATGAGGAGAGAGGGCAGAGAACTGCCATTTTTCAGTAATTACTATTTGCTTTTTTAAACTAAGTACATGCCTTACTTTGATTAAGAGAGAAATTAGACAAAAGAAGAAAATCATCAGGGCTTTTATGACTTCATGACATTATACACTAACCTTCCCCTCTATAGATCAAATAATCTTGGTTCTAAAACTATTCCTTCTAAATTTGTGATTTTTCAATTTTTATTCTGTGATGTGATTGATTCTCCTCTATGTATTCCCCAAGAAAGTCTCAGTCCAACTAAAATACTTCCCACCAACACCCTCAAATATATGTAATCTAAGCGTCTCTTTCCTTAACCCTTTAGCACCTCTTTCTTGGTATTTACCATTAATGTCTAATTTAAATGCGTAAAGTCAGGACTGTGCATAGCACAGAGTAGGCACTTGAACAGTAGTTGTTAAGTGAATATGTAAATATGTACTCAAGCTAACAATACACCTAGGCAATGAGGAGGTATTCTGTGAATAATAAACAGAGTTAATGTAACCCAGAAAAACAAAAGGCGGAAGGAAAAAGCTGTTGGAACTAAGTAGGAGATCTTGCAATCTGGTTGAGAAAACAAGTTTTGTAAATAAAAAAATAGATAACCCCAAACAGTTTTTGATACAAACTTGAGAATGATTCTTTGTCCTGTCCCAAGCTTATTTCTCCCATCTAGGCTTCTTTTTTTAGTCTAACCCTCTGGTTTTACAAATGGTGAAGTAACTTGCTCTAGATCCCATTTTCTCCAAGCCAAAGATTTTTCTCCTTATATCAGGATGTTTCCCATTAGAGTGTAAGGCCATGTGTTACTTCCATTGGGAGAAAGAAAGAAACAAATAGCCGCTCCCTGGTTTTAAGAGGCTTACAATCTAGTTGAAGTGATCAGATGTGAAAACATTAAATAATGGATCTAGAAGTGCCAAATAGCATCTGCAAATAAGTAAAGAGCTAAGGTAGCTGCTGCAGCCCCCAGTCTCACAATCTTTTCTTTGACAAACAAGATCTAATCTGTGTGTGTGAGCACATGTGCGTGTTTATGTGATTCTCCTGTCACATCACTATCAAGGAGGGCCCTTCCCTTCATTAACTGCATCCCTAAATTTCAACATTTAATAGATGATCAATCAATGTCTCTTCTTTCTTCACCTGAAAAAGTCCCAAAAAAACAAATGCTGGCATGGATGTGGAGAGATAGGAATACTCATACACTGCTGGTGGGACTACAAACTAGTACAACCTCTGTGGAAAGCAATATGGAGATACCTCAAAGAGCTAAAAGTAGAACTAACATTTGATCCAGCAATCCCATTACTGGGCATCTATCGAAGGAACAAAAGACATTCTATAAAAAAGACATCTGCACTCAAATGTTTATAGCATCACAATTCACAATTGCAAATATTTGGAAACAACTTAAGTGCCCATCAATACATGAGTGGATTAATAAAATGTGGTATATGTATACCATGGAGTTCTACTCAGCCACAAAACACAATGGTGATCTAGCACCTCTTATATTATTCTGGATAGAGCTGGAGCCCATTCTACTAAGTGAAGTATCAAAAGAATGGAAAAACAAGCACCACATATACTTACCATCAAATTGGTACTAATTGATCACTTATGTGCACATATTGTATTAACATTCCTTGGGTGTCAGGCAGGTGGGAAGGGGGCAAAGGGAATGGGTGTATTCACACCTAATGGGTGCAGTGTGCACTGTCTGGGGGATGGGCAAGCTTGTATCTCTGACTCAGGCAGGGCAAAGGTACTATATGTAACCTAAACATTTGTACCCCCATAATATCCTGAAATTTTTTTTATAAAAGAGTAAAAAAAGCTGAGACAGGGTCAAATGACTTTTTCCCACTAAGAAGAGAAGTACAGTGGCCCTCAATCTTTGAAAAAACATGATGTTATCCTGTTCAAAGCTGAATCTGCCCTGTCTTTTAACAGTCGAGCTATTCTTTTTCTCCAAGAACCTCCAGCACAGATTTTTCCCACCCTCTCACAGCACAGGATGGAATGTCAAATGATGTTGGTCAAAATTCTTACTTCAAACAAACAAAAAAAAGGTGTAGACAACTTAAATTATGGAAGGCAAGCACTGGGATAACCATATTTGTAGGAGTTGCCTTGCCGTGGTGATCCTAAGAAAAGAATTTTTCTTAATAACTGGCATTCTCAAATACCTCTGATTCCAAATTATTGTTCAGCCTCAGAAACTCCATTTGCCTGATGTCAAGTCTCTGTGATTTAAGCCTATAAACTCCCTGGAATTCAGAGTGAAGGTGGTTGCTTTTCAATCTTTCTACCTGCCTGTATGTCCTGGCACGTGTGTGTTAGTAATGATGAACCAACAGTGTTTCTGTGCATCTCTGTAATCCTTCAGTATAATGGAAAAGCCAATCTGAGCTCTGTACTCTAAATCAAATTCTGAATATTAACATTTACTTGGTCAATCTTGTTTCTTCCATGTTTTCCTCATGGAGAAAAGTAAGCCACCCAACTAAATTATAAATCATTGTATTGTGTAAATACTTTGGAGGTGCCATGAACTAGCTAATATTGACTGGGCCCAGCAGAATGGCAAGTAAGTGTTATAACAACAGCAATCAACAACAGGATCTATCAGAGGTCTACTTAACAAATATTCCTCAAGACCAAACCTTTTATAGATTTTACTATGTGTGAAAACTCTCTTGATCTCACACCACTCTACTCATCAATTTTTTGCCATTTTTAGGGAGTGAGTTCTCCTGCACTGGAGAACCAAGTGAGAACTGATGGATATGACTCTTGGAGAATGGCTATATATTCTAATACTCGGAAACATAGCTGGCCCTTTGAAGAATACCCATCACTCAATCAAGAATGGTTTTGTTTTTGTTTTATGTGATTCTGAAACAGGAGAGGACAGCAAAAATCCATTCTTCAGAAACTGAAGGCACTGATGTTGGTGAAGGTCTAAATTACTTTACTGACTTGTTATGTGCTTAGGGACTTGCTCTAAAATATAAAACCAAACAACTACTAGTGCTATAAAATCACAGAAATCATCAAATCTTATAGTTAGTAGGGCCATTGAGAGGTCATCAAGTTTATTCTCTTTTCAGATAAAAATGAGTCTTTTTAATTTAAGAAGCCATTAAACTAAGAAGGTACTCAAATGTTAATTGATTTATGCCAATGAAAGGGATCCTTCAATTTTGCAGCAGCAAAGCATTCCAATGACTAGCAAACCTCATTGCTAAGAAATTCTCTCATTTATTTACTTAGAAAATATTTTAGAGGACCTACTATGTGCCTGGTATTGATATAAGGCACTATTTAATTATTTGGCCCTTATTCTACCTATAGTGGAGAACAAGACAAGCTTTTCATTTTCTTTGAAATAGTGCCTTACTGAAAGTCCACTCTAACTATTTTACTAAAAGGTGCTCAGTTAATAACTATTAACTCCATTTGGCTTTTCTCATGCATGCAGATAGGAATGCATATACCATCTCATTGAACAAAGGTTATGAGGTACCTTAGTTGTTTCATGCTATTATAAAAAATTCCTTGCAACTGGGTAATTTATAAAAAAAGAAATTTATTTTCTCATAGTTCTAGAGCCTGGGCAAGATCAAGGCATTTGCAGGTCTGGTTGTCTAGTGAGGGCTGCTCTCTGCTTCCAAGATGGCACCTAATTGCTTCAGTCCCCAACCCTCAGGTACCAGTCTGCGGCCTGTTAGGAACTGGACCACGCAGCAGGAGGTGTGCTCCCAGTGAGAGAGCAAAGCTTCATCTGTATTTACAGCTGCTTCCCATCACTTCATCGCTTGCATCACCACCTGAGTTCTGCCCCGCTGCACCCCTGTCTGTGGAAAAATTATCTTCCATGAAACGGTCTCTGATGCCAAAAAGGTTGGGGACTGCTGCTCTAGAGGGAAGAAATGCTACATCCTCAAATGGTGGAATGCAGAGAGAAAGAAAGTCCAACCTTGCATGAAACCTCTTTTATAAGAGCCTTAATCCTGTTCACCAGGGAGGAGCCCTCACGATCTAATCACCTCTTAAAGGCCCACCTGTGAATACCATCCCATTGACTATTAAGTTTGAATACCTGAATTTTGGAAGAGATATATTCAAACCATAGCCTGAGGCATCTTGAAAAAAAAACTTATGCAAAATGTTTTAACTGAAAATAAAGATAACGAAGATATAAGAACATAAATTTAAGAACAAGAGATGAAAGGAAAAGCCTATAATTTATAAATATTTAGTTAAAAATCTCACATTTGATTGTGGGCTTTCTGGAAGCCTAGGTGCAAAGTGAGGCATGGTAAATTGTATAGTTTACATGGGGCGGAATATTTACTCTTCAGGAGAAGCAAAGATTTTCTGAGAAATTGAAGGCAAAAATAATTTCTGTAGAGGCTTATGTGTTGAGTGTTTTCCTTAACAACCTTCTTACAGCAATGGCAGAAATGAGTTTCTCAAGAGGAGACTGTTTCTTGCAATGTACCTAACATCTCATTCAGCTTGGTAGAATGTCTGTCATGTAGCGTAGGTGTTGAAAATATGAGTGAACAATAATAAAGAGAAAACAAAAACACTACTCAGTATATACAAATCTATCCTAGAGGATGAGCCAAGGCAAAGAGAATTAGGAATGAGAATCTTGAAATTATGGCAGACAAGCATGTGCTTTTCCTTTTATTATTTCTTAAAATACACCTGAAATCACAGTAATGATTAAAATGATTTTAAAGGAAAGATCGAGCAGCATGGGCTAAGAGATCTCAGCAAAAAATTCACGAAAGCAACAAAGCAGATGATTTTGAGTAGTTCAATTAGAGAGCCAAAGAGAGCTGAAAATTACACCTGGAGTTCTTCTTGAGGCCCAGAAGCCGGCAATTCATATTGCAGAATCTGGAAAAACTCAGGAAATGGAAATATCAGGAATCTATGAGAGTGAGAGTGTGTATGGGCTTGAAAATAGGAGAATTAATATAAAGTCTACATATGAAGCAGTTCCCTTTCCAGATCCTCTCTCCAACCCACACAGCCAGGGAATTGCCCCTTCCCCCAACCCTGGAAGAAGATGCCAGGTTAAGAATTTGGGCAGGCTTGAAACAAAGATATTCTTCTCAGTGGTTGGTATAGCAAAATGTAGGAGTAAGGCAAGAACCAAAAAAAGGAGTATTGAGTAAAACCTGACACCACCAGATCTCTTCCTCTTCTGGACTCCCCACTGCTTGGCTCCTTCAAGCACTGGAAGCCAGGCAGGAGAATGGAGGATACTTTTCTAGAGAAATGGACAGGACCAAGAG
Organism: Lepilemur ruficaudatus; assembly: GCA_963574885.1. Lineage (NCBI taxonomy): Eukaryota > Metazoa > Chordata > Mammalia > Primates > Lepilemuridae > Lepilemur > Lepilemur ruficaudatus. The sequence continues at coordinate 51,443 of CAUYRT010069322.1, read as the reverse complement.
ATTTGGACACCCAGTAGTCATTCGAGAAAATGGCCCCTACCTCATAGCCCTGAAGTGAAGCTTCACCAATCCATACGTCTAAATATGGAGACAGAGTTTCCAATCAAGAGGACAGTCTGTCATTCTTAAATATGAATGACTACTCATGAATCACTAGGCATTTGAGGAAAGCATCTAACATAAAAGACAGAAAACAAAACAGACAAACATAACAGAGAAAACTGAAGGAAACACAGACTACGTGAGAAGAGAAGAAAAGTAAAAATATATATAACTGTAGCTCTCAGATTATTGAAAGAAGATGAAGCACAAGGCAGGCACAAAAATAGAAACACAACAAAGATTCAAAAAATTAAAGTTTGGAAGTTGGAATTAAAATATGATAGCAGAAATGAAAAAAAAATCCAGTAGAATATTTGCAATATAAAACTGAGGAAATCGCCCAGAAATTAGGGGAAAAAGTCAGAGATAGAAAGTAGATGAGAAAACATAAGAAACAAGAGGCATAATGTAACACATGAATAAAATTTCCAGAAAAAATATAGAAAATAAAGAGGAGAAATTTATTAAACAATCCAAGAAATTTTTCTAAGAATTAAAGAACATGAGACTCCAAATTCAAAGGGCCCAGTGAATGAGCACCACAATGGACACACACCAAGGAAGGGACACATAACCAAGGTAGATGATTGAAGTTTCAATACCTCGGGCCAGCATAACTGAGAACAAGATAAAGATCCTCTGAGCTTCCAGGAAAAAATATATATATATATGTATATATATATATATATACACACATTATATAAATATATATATTTTTTATATCTCAGAAGAGGAATGAGGAATCTGAATGGCAGTTGACGTTTCAATCACTCCACTGAAAAATGAAAAGAACAAAGTAAGATTTCCAAAATGCTGATTACCAACATAAAATTCCATGACCCACTAAATGATCAATCAACTATGAGAATGGAAAAAATAACATTTGCAGACATGCTAGTTCTCAAAACAAAAATTACTTTTCATGAGCCCTTTCATAGAAAGCCACTGCAGAAGGTGTTGTACCAAATGGTATAGTAAACTAAAAGAGAGAAAGGCACAGGATCCAAGAACCAGAGGATCTAACAAAAGATTCAAGTGAAAGGAATCCCAAGGACGATGGTAAAAGGAGAGCATCACAATAGCTGTAGAACAAATCTACAAACTAGGAATAGAAGGAAACTACCTCAACATAATAAAAGTCACATATAAGAAAAAAAAAACACAGCTAACATCCTGCTTAATGGTGAAAGACTGAAATCTTTTCTTCTACTATCTGGAGTAAGACAAGGATGCCTGCTTCTTCTGTTTAACATAGTCCTGGATGTCTAGTTCAATCCGTTAGGTAAGAAAAAGACAAAATTTTCTTTTTCTAATTGTTTAATTCAAATTAGAAAAGAAGTAAGATTATCTCTGTTCACCAACAGCATAATCTTATATGTAGAAAACCCTAAAGGTTCCATTCAGAAAAAAGCTATTAGAACTAATAAGTACATTTAGCATATTTGCAGGATACAAAATAAACACAATAAATATCTCTCTAAAGATAGATCAGTCTATATCTATGTATCAGGAAGATAGACAGTTGTAGGAGGGATATCTTGAAAACAAACAAACAAAATATGTTTGAATATATTAAGAGAAGATACTTGGCTTTTTTTTTCTGTTTTTGCTATCTCTAGATCAAGAGAAAGAACTGGTCTTTTTAAAAATAATTGTGGTAAAATACTCATAAAATTTGCCATTAAAACGTTTTTTAAACATTTCACTGTGTTGAAATAATTAATATTGCTGGGAATGAATATCCAAGATGTTTTTTATCCAGTAAAACTGAAATTGCATACCCATTGAACAATGATTCCCATTTCCCCCCTTTCCTCAGACCCTGTCACCACCATTTCTGTGAATTTGACTACTCTAGATATCTCATAAAAGTAGAATCATATAGTATTTGTCTTTTGTTATTGGCTTGTTTTGTTTAACATAATGTCCTCAAGTTTCATCTGCGTTGTATCATGTATCAGAATAATCTTTCTTTATAAAACTGAATAATATTTGATTTATGGATATGCCACATTTGTTTATCCATTTATCTGTTGATGGACCCTTGGTTGCTTCCACCTTTTGGCTATTGCAAATAATACTGCTATGAATGTGGGTATATGAATATTTCTTCAAGACCCTGCTTTCAATTCTTTTGGATATGTACCCAGAAGGGGAATTGATGGATCATATGGTAATTCTATTTTTTTTTTTAGTTGGCCAATTAATTTCTTTCTATTTTTTTCTTTATTGAAGTATACTTTACATATCATGCCTTTACTCCATTTTAAGTGTACAATTAAATGATTTTTAGTGAATTTACCAAGATGTACAGTCAATCACATAAATCAGTTTTAGAGGAATTCTTTTCCCCTATTGAGACCCCTAATTCCGCTCCCCAACTACTTTTCAAGCATGTCCCACCCCTCCACAGTGTCCACCACGTCGCTCAGACGTGGGTCTACCCCCCACCCCCCAAATCCCTAGTGAACACTCCCACCATTTAAGCACCATAGTGTTAATCCGTCAATACCAGTTTGATGGCGAGTACAAGTGGGGCCCATTCTTCAAGTCTTGTGTCACCTCACTTTGAATAATGGGCTTAAGCTTAATCCAGGATAATATAAGCAGTGCTAGCTTATTTTTAAATTTTTGAGAAACCATCATAGTTTTCCATAGTAGTTGCACCATTTTACATTTCCACTAACAGTGCACAGGATTTCAATTTCACATCCTTACCAACACTTATTGGGGTTTTTTTTGTTGTTGTTGTTATTGTAGCCATACTCATGGGTGTGAAGTGGTATCTCGTTGTAGTTTTGACTTGCATTTCCTTACCATTTAGTGATAATGATATCTTTTTATATGCTTGTTGGCTGTCTATATAACTTCTTTGGAAAAATGTCTATTCAAGTCTTTTGTCCATTTTTCAATTGGGATATTTGGTTTTTGTTATCATTGTTGAGTTAGAGAATTTCTTTTTATATTCTGAATATTAACTTATTATCAGATATATGATTTGCAAATATTTTTCCATTATATAGGTTGCATTTCACTCTGTTGATTATGTTCTTTGATTCACAGAAGCTTTTATTTTGATGTAGTCTAATTTATATATTCTTTTCTTTTATTGCCTGTGCTTTTGGGAAGCATTGCCAAATCCAATGTCATGAAGCTTTTCTCCTATACTTACTCCTAAGAGTTTCATAGTTTTAGTGCTTCCATTTAAATCTTTGATCCATTTTGAGTTAGTTTTTGTATACGGTATAAGTTAAGGTCCACTTTATGCTTTGGCATGTGGATATCCAGTTTTTCCCACACTATTTGTTGAAAAGACTGCCCTTTTTTCATTGAATAATGTTGGTATCCTTGTTGAAAAATAGTTGACCCTATATTTGAAGGTTTGGTTCTGGGGTCCCTATTCTATTGCATTGGTCTATATGTCTACCTTAATTTCAGTACTACATTGTTTCAATTTCTGTAGCTTTGTAATAAATTGTAAGATCTGGAAGTGTGAGACCTCCAGCTTTGTTCTTCTTTTTCAAGATTGTTTTGGCTATTCAGAGCCCCTTGAAATTCCACATGAATTTTAGGATGAATCTATTTCTACATATATGCCCTAGGATTTCAAAAGGGATTGCATTAAATCTGTAGATTGTTTTGTGTAGTATTGGTGCTCAAACAATATTAAGCCTTCCAATCCTTTAATGGATGTTTTTCTGTTTATTTGTGTCTCTTTTAATTTCTTTAATCAATGTTTTATAATTTTCAGTGTACAAGTCTTTCACCTCCATGAAGCTTATTCCTAAGTATTTTATCCTTTTTGATGCTTTTATAAAAGGAATTGTTTTCTTAACTTTTTTAGGGTTATTCATTGTTAGTGTATAGAAATGTAGCTAAATTTTGTGTGTTTACTTTGTATCCTGCAAATTTGCTGAATTTATTTATTAGTTCTAACAGCTTTTTTCTATCTGGAATCTTTAGAGTTTTCTACATATAAGATCATGTTGCCTGTGAACAAAGATAATTTTACTTCTTCTTTTCTAATTTGAAGGCTTTTTGTCTTTTTGTTACCCAATCGATTTGACAAAATTTCCAGGACTATATTAAATAGAAGAAGTAGGCATCCTTGTCTTATTCCAGACATTAGAAGAAAAGCTTTCAATCTTTTACCATTAAGTATGATGTTACCAGTGGGTTTTTTATATATGGCGTTTATTATGTTGTGGTAGCTTCCTTATATTCCTAGTTTGTTAACCATTTTTATCATATAGGGTCTAGAATTTTGTCAAGTGCTTGTTCTGTATCAATTGAGATGATCATCTATTTTTTATTCTATTAATGTGAGGTATTACGTTGATTCATTTTCATTTATTGAACCATTCTTGCATTCCAGAAGAAACCACAGTTGGCCATGGTTTATAATCTTTTTAATATGCTGTTGAATTCAGTTTGCTAGTATTTTGTTGAGGATTTTTGTGTCAATATTCATCAGAAATATTGGTCTTTAATTTTCTTGCATTGTCTTTGTCTGGCTTTTGTAACAGGTTAATGCTGGCCTCATAAAATGAGTTTGAAAGTGTTCCCTCCTCTTCAATATTTTAGAAGAGTGAGGAGAATTGATGTTAATTCTTTTTTCAATGGTTGGTAGAGTTTACCAGTGAAGTCATCTGGTTCTGGGCTTTATTTTTTGTTGTTGCTGGGAGGTTTTTGTTTACTCAACCAATCTCCTTACTAGTTACAGGTCTGTTTACACTTTTCTATTTTTCGTGATTCCATCTTGGTATGGTGAGTATTTCTAGGAATTTATCCATTTCATCTAGGCTATCCAATTTGTTGGTGTACAATTGCTCATAGTTTTCTCTTGTAATTCTTTTTTTATTTCTGTGACATCAGTTGTAATCTGCTTTTAGTTACTTGAATCTTCTGGGTTTTTTTTTTCCCTCAGTTAATCTGACCAAAGGTTTGTCAATTTTGTTGATCTTTTCAAACAACCAACTCTTAGGTTTGTTTATTTTCTATAGATATTTTATTCTCTATTTTTAAAATATCTGCTCTAATATTCACTATTTCCTTCATTCTGCTAGCTTGGGGTTAAGATTGTTCTTTTTTTCTAGATTGTTAAGGTATAAACTTAGGTTGTTGATTTGAGATTTTTCTTTTCTTTTAATGTAAACATTCACTGCCATAAATTTCCCATTTAGAACTATTTTCATTGCATCTCACAAGTTTTGGAATGTTGTTTCTGTTTTCATTTATCTGAAAATATTTTCAAATTTCCCTTGTGATTTCTTCTTTGATCTATTGGTTATTTAAGAGTATGTTATTTATTATCCAGATATGCATAGATTTTCCAGTTTTTCTTCTGATATTATTTCTAGTTTCAATCTATTGTGATCAGAAAAAAATACTTTGTATAATTTAATATTTTTAAGTTTATTAAGACTTATTTTATGGCCTAACATATGTTCTATCCTGGAGAATGTTCCACGTGCACTTGAGAAAAATGCATATTCTGCTGTTATTGGGTGGAATGTTCTTTATATGTCTACAAGGTCCAATTGGCCTATAGCATTGATGAAGTCCTTTATTTCCTTATTTCTTCTGTCTGATTCTTCTATCCATTATTGGAATTGGGTCTTGAAGACTCTTACTATTATTGTAGTATCTATTTTTTACTTCAATTCTGTCAATGTTTGCTTCATACATTTTGGAATTCTGATGTTTGGTGTATATACACTTATAATTGCTAAATCTTCTTGGTAAATTGGCCTCTGTATGATTATATAATATCTTTGTCTCTTGTGATAATTTTGGAACTAAATTTTATTTTGTCTGATATTAATATAATGCTCTGCTCTCTTTTGGTTACTATTTGTGTGGAATACCTTTTTTCACCCTTTCATTTTCAACCTATATATGTCCTAGATGTAATATGAGCCTCTTGGGGCAAACATGGCAGCTCCTGCTTATAATCCCAGCACTTTAAGAGGTTGAGATGGGAGAATCACTTGAGCTCAGGAGTTCAAGACCAGCCTGGGCAACATAGCAAGACTCCCTTCTCTACAAAACAAATAAATCCATTAAAAAAAATAGCCAAGTATGTTGGTGTGCACCTGTAGTCCCAGCTACTTGGGAGGCTGAGGTGGGAGGATCTACTTGAGCTAGGAGTTCAAGGCTGCAGTGAGCTATGATCACACCACTGCACTTCAGTCTGGGTGACAGAGCAAGACCCTGTCTCTAGAAACATTTTTTTAATTAAAAAATAAAACATAACATGAGTATCTTACAGTGTAGACAGCATATTGTTGGATCCTGTTATTTTGTGCATTTAACTAGCATATATATTTTAATTGGGAAGTTCAATTCATTTACATTTAAAGTAATTACTGATAGGGAAACACTTACTATTGTCAATTTTTAAAATTGTTTTCTGTATGTCTTGTAGCTTTTTTGTCCCTTATTTTTTCCCTTCCTTTCTTTCTTTGTGTTTAGTTAATTTTTTTGTAGTGACATGCTTTGACTTCCTTCTTATTTCCTTTTGTGTATAATCTGTAGATATTTTCATTGTGGTTACCATGGGGATTGCATACAACATCTTAAGGTTATAACAATTTATTTTAAACCAATAACAACTTCACTTCAACTGCATACAAAAATGCTATTTCTAGATAGTTCTGCTCCCCCACTTTGTAATAAATTATGTCTTTATATATGCAATATGTGCCCATTCACATAGATTTACAATTTTTTTATGCTTTTTTCTTTTAAAGTCTACAAAAGATTAAATTTAATGTGACACAGGCATGATATTCAGTGATGTTGGCATGAAGAAGTTGACCTCCAGCACATAATAATTTTAAAAACTGGGTAAAAATATAAATAATACAATTATTTGAAGGCACTGGAAAATGACCAATGGCAGGCAGAGAATGGAGAAGAGTATACTCTTGACAGACTTTTTAGTGCTTTGAGTAAGAACTATGATTTTGTGGCTTTGTTGCCTAAGTATCTTTTCAAACCCCCATCCCAGCTCTGGTGACAGAAAATTGTAGCCTTGTCAACTTGCAGTGGCAGACAACAAAATTCAGATCAACAGAGCAGCAAGAAATTTAAGGGAGCAATTTTTGGAAGTGAAAGAGGATCAGGAAGGCTGAATTCCAAAATCTAAGTACAAACTCTGCCCAAGTCTCTGGCTGACTGCTAAACTACACATGTACACAGGAGGCCCTGGGGAACTCAACGAAAAAAAGCAGGCAGAAACTAAAGGACTGTCTACAATTGAAAGACAATACCATTCCTGATGAGATTTGTAAATTTTCTATGCCTTTGACTGAGTGCATTCTGTACACAATACAGTTTGAGTGGCAAAAGTGGAGGCTTTCCAGGCTTGAGATGTCAGAGGGAAGAACTCTGGGTTGAAGAAGCAAGTGGAAATTTAAGAAGAACCACAGAGGTAAAGGAATTATAAAGAGAATGAGCCCCAAAGTCTTAGTGTAAATCTGCCCAAATTCCTGATTGCTCTTGACTGACTGCTAAACTAGGCAGGTACAGGAAAGATAACTAGGGGAGCAGCTTAAAAGCCGCCAGCAGATGGAAGCTGAAAAAAAAAAACACTATTGTACATGAGAATTCAGATTTTGTAGTGTGAGTCTAGATAAGGTAACTATATATTAGAACAAAAACCCCAATCATCTTCAGAATCACTGTAGTATATTATTTATAACATTCAGTTTTCATCCAAAAATCACTAGAGATGCAAAGAAACAAGAAAGGCTGACTCGTATCAAGGAAAGAGGAAATAAATACAGACATCAAGTGGCCCTAGGTGTTGTATTTATCATAAAATAGTTTAAATCAGATATAAATATTTTCAAAGAAAATATGTCCAAAGAAAACATGGAATTAATGAGTGAAATCTCAACAAAGAAATGTAAACTATATATAAAAAAAGAACCAAGTAGAAATTCTAGAGCTGAAGCATATGACAACTTAGATAAAAAATTCGCTAGATCATCTTAACAGATTTGCGATAAAAAAAAAAATAGTATCGAGATACCTCAAAGACCTAAAAGTAAAACTACCATTTTATCCAGCAATCCCACTACTGTTTATCTACCCAAAGAGGGAAAAAACACATTGTATAAAAAAAAATCTGCACTGAAATGTTTATAGAAGTATAATTCACAATTGCAAAGATGTGGAAACAACCCAAGTGTCCATCAATATATGAATGGATTAACAAAAGGTGGTATATGTATACCATGGAGTGCTACTGAGCCATAAAAACAATGGTAAAATACCGATTGTATTATTCTGGATGGAGCTGAAGCTCATTATTCTAAGTGAAGGTATCACAAGAATGGAAAACAAACACCACATGTACTCACCATTAAATTGGAACTAATCAATCAACACTTATATGCACATATGTAAATAACATTCATCGGAAATCAAATAGGTGGGGGGGAAGGAGAGGATAGGTAAATTCACACCTAACAGGTACAATGCACACCATCTGGGGGATGGGTACACTTGTAGCTCTGACTTGGGCAGTGAAAAGGCAATTTATGTAACCTAACTATTTGTACCACAGTAATACTCTGAAATTTAAAAAAAAAGACTCAGTAAACATGAAGATCAATAAAATCATGCAATATGAAGAATAGAAAAGATTAAAAAAATTGAAAAAATGAACCAAGTCTTACAGATCTGTGGGGAAGTGAAATGCTGTCCAGCATGCAGGTCTCTAGAATTATAAATGGAGTGGAGTGAAAGAAAGGGAACCAAAAATATTTGAAGAAATAGCCAGGCACAGTGGCATGTGCCTGTCATCCCAGCTGCTTAGGAGGCTGAGGTGGAAGGATCACTTGAGCTCAGGGCCAACCTAGGCAACGCAACATGATGCCACCTCATCTCTTAAAAAAAAATTGAAGACATAATTTTTTGAAAACACAAAACCTGTATGCAAATGTTTATAGCAATTTTCATCATAATCACCAAAAACTGGTAGCAACCAAGATGTCCTTCAATAGGCAAATGGATAAGCAAACTGTAGTATACACATACAATGGAATATTGTTCAGTGATTTTTTTTTTAAAGAGCTAGGAAGCCACAAAAAGACGTAGAGGAAGCTTAAACGTACATTGCTAAGTAAAAGAATCCAGTCTGGAAAGACTACCTATTGTATGATTCCGGTATATGACATTCTGAAAAAAGGCAAAATTATAGAAACAGTAAAAATATCAGTAGTTGTGAGGGATTTGTGAGTGGGTGGAGGGATGAACTGGTGAAGCACAGGGGATTTTTAGGGCAGCCAAGCTATTTTGTATGATACTGTAATGGTAGATACATAGCATTATGTATTTGTCAAAACTCAAAGAACTGCACAACACAGCGAACCTTAATGTAAATTTTGGACTTTAGTTAATCATAATATATCAGTGTTTGGTTCATTAATTATAACAAATGGATCACACTAATGTAAGATATTAATAATAGGGGAAATTGTGGGTGAGAGAAAGGGTTATAGGGTACTCTTTGTGTTAATTGCTCAATTTTTCTGTAAATCTGAGACTGTTCCAAAAACTAAAGGTAAATAAAAACTAAAATGAATGTCTATCAAATTTTTTAAAGCTTCCCAAGTTTGATGAAGATTACTATAAATTGCTTAATAATGTAGAATTTTCCTTAGTCACCATGTGCAATTGTAAGTATTATGCTGATTTGTGATTACTTACAGAACTGTGAGTTGGGAACTAGAAAATGGACACTAGGAACTCCTGGGAAATGATCCTTCCCTAGTCAAGAATCTGAGAGGAAAGATTTGACAAGTTAATTAATTTGTTCTTTGTCTTTTCTAAAAGCTTCTGCGACTCAAATCATTGCCACACTATGAGGTGACGTGTGTGCATCGGTAGTGTCACAACCCACCAAATGTCGGGGTTTTTTATTTTAAGGCACAGGGAAAGAAATGTTGAGAAGTACTGCCCTAGGGCTTGAGTAGTAGTAGGCATGGGTGTCAATGTTTAGAATAATAATTAGCTCTGTGTGAATACTGAGCAACAGATCCCGAGTGATGAAGGTGACTGTGTGTTTTATAATAGGTTGTTTTTGTGTCTTTGTGACATGTGGGGCCCTCTAAAGTATGAGGTTATTCTTGCTAGGGTTTAAAGGAAAAACCAAGGAGCAGTAGCATAAGCATGTTATTTATAAATATCACACTAAATGTCACAAGAAGCAAGTAAAATAAGTAAAAGTGAATACTTTTGGTGATCAGGTGTCCAGACACAGGAAGGGTTGGCAGGAAACTGAACTGCTGTTGATTAGAAGTGATTATGGTTTGACTTACTGAGCACATGTACTATTTTGATGAGAAGAGAAATTAAAGAAGAAAATAATTGGGATTTCTATGATTTTGAGACCTTATATTTTGGCTTTACCCTCTGTAGGTTGAACTGTCCCAGTTTTAAACCCATGCCTTTTAAATAGGTCATTTTCCTATCTTTATTCTTTGATGTGATTCTTCCTATTTATTCCCTCAAGAAAGTCTCAGTCCAAATAAAACAATTCCCACTAGGACTCACAAATATATGTGATCTGGTATATACATGTTTTCTTAACTTTTTGTAGTTATCACATCTTGGTATTGACCACTGTCTAATTAAGATGCATAAAGTCAGGAACCATACACAGCACACAATAGGCACTTGAAAATTATTCATTGTGTGTATTTACATATTCAAATGATTATGTAAATACATAATTAAACTAACAATGCACCTGGGCAGTGAAGGCATTTTGGCGAATAATAAACAGAATTAATACTGACCAGAAAAATGGGAGAAAAACATGATGGAGCTAAATAGTAGAATCAAATATTCTCTTAGAAGATGGGGAGCAAAATGGAAACTCAAGAAATCTACAGAAACTTGTCCTCCTGTCCCAGCAACCTCATATCTGTCCCTAAGCCTTGGAAAATACAGATGTATTACAGTGTCAAAGCTATGGGAGTCTAGAAGCTAAAGCAGGGTTTCTCAACCTTGGCACTGTTGGCAATATTGGCCAAATTTTTTGTTGTTGGCTGAGGGCTGTCCTGTACACTGTAAAATGTTGAGCAGAATCCCTGGCTTCCACTCACTAGATGACAGTAGTGACAACCAAAATGCGTCCAGAGATTGCCAAATATTCTCTGGGGAGAAGAATCTCCATTGGTTGAAAACCTAGAGTGAAATGTGTTACATTTACTCCACTGGCTTTAACATGCAAATGTGGAAACTGGTCTTGGGTAGCCTTCATACATTACTTTTATTTGTATTTTATATATAGGTGTGTTTGTGTGTGTGTGCGTGTGTATGTGAAATATACATACATAAACCATCTGATCTATCTGAATAAAACTTTCCTATTAATTCACTTCCCTCATTTTATTGGGGTAGGGGTAGAAAGCCACAGTTCCTTAATATTAGGAGGGTGTATGTGATGGTCCATTTCATTAATTGCCATGTAGATATGGTTGTTTCTTTATCGCTTTCTTACCCTCTTGCGCTCTCTTTTTTGGCGTCTAAGTGCTCACTGTGGATTGAATGTGACATGAGTGGTCTCATCAGAGTGAAGTCCAGTTTCTGGTCAGACTCAGTTTGCAGTGTTAGAATAGTGGTGGGACAGCTTGTACCCTTGTAGCAGGAGCATGTATTACAAAGCTGTGAAAACTCAGGGCATTTAAAGTTAGTAAAGCCATATATGATGGCCCTATATATCATTAGTGCATATACTGACTCCACAACCTCCCCCAATCTGGTTGTAGGTTTCATGTATATGCAAATTAGGCAACACTAATATATTGCTACTAATAAGATATGGTATTCTTCATGGGGCAAAGGCAGTTTTTATGATAAAGTGCTATGGCCAGACTGAGATTTAAGAGTGACCATTAATCAAAACAAACATTCTACACAGAGAAATAGAATAAATTGTTAAGGATTTTGAGTCCTCTACATAGACAATTCCTTTACTTTCGGTGTGTTGGGGCAAAGTTGTCAAAGAAAAGTTGATAACTCAAACTTTTAAAATTTATTGTGATCAGTGTGCTGCTGAGAAATGCATAATTTGGGGATTTAACACCTGATTAGCTATTAAATGGCTGTCAGGAGAAAATTCTGCAGTAATCGGTTTAGCTTTTAGCCCCTAATTATCACTTCACAGTAGATTTGGGGTGAGATAATTGAGAACTGCAACACTTAAAGTACTCCAATAGGGCATTTTTTAAAATACAATGAAGTGAATTATTTCTCTATTAGGATTGCATTTAACAGGTATTGGTAACAAGGAAGGAAATGTTATAGTGTACGGAATTTTGTAAAGTGATTTAAAGGAGTTGATTCATTCATTATGCAATTAAGTGGAGCTCAGCTGTGTATAACTTCTCCGGTGTCTAGGTCAAAGAATGTCTTTCAAAACTCTCTAAAATTCATTGGAAGGATTTCATTTTAATGGAGGGTTGGAGAGTTGGGGTGGCTGTCTGGGCTATGTAATAGATTCTACCTTAGGTACTATGACCTTCAGCTGGCTCATTTATTATTCTTTGGTTTCCTTTTATGCTCAGTGAAGTCATTCCATATCCTATTTGTATAAAAGCTCTTAAAAGCTCATCCCTTGGTAGATAGTTCCTCATTTATTACCAACATGGACTTTCCAGCAGAGCTAGGGTATTACACACTGCCCAACCCTTACACAACCCACACTCACACAGTCCTCACAACTGCCCATTCCCAGCACACACACACACACACACACACACACACACACACACACACACATATACCTATGCCATACTGTTGCACTCCTCTCTAGAACTATCTTTGCATAGTTCCTCTCTAATCTTTAAAGTTCCCTTCAACAAATGACAACTGAATACTTTCTGTGTGACAACATATTAGCTACAAAATGAAGTGACATAATCTCTGCCTTTTCTGAATCTTGTAGGGCACTCAAGTGGACATGTAACTCAGTTAAAAAAAATGGAAAGACCAATTGGGCATACTTATCTGTTGCTCTCCATTCATCCAATCTAAAATGAATGTCTTGTCATGTATACATTATTTATTTATTCAAGGAATCAGGTGCTGGCTACCTAGTATATTCCTTTGTCTATATTCTCATCTCTTTTAACTACAGTGAAATAGAATGTGATTGTTCACCCAAAGGTCATTTCGTATGACCTTGCTTCTCTAAGAATAGAACTTTGATCTGGAATGAGCCCATTCATGGAAAATAAACCATAATTGGTGTAAATCAACAGTGACAATTTCATTTTCCTCTTTGAGATACTTTTCTAAACCCTCTCATAACCAGAAGTAGGAACATGTAACTTCATTCTTGTATTTGAGATATGCCGAAAAGCGTGTTTGGAGGCTTCTGAAAGTAAAAGAAGGATTCTTTTCTATGCATCCCATCCTATTATAATGGGATACTAGCATAAGTAGTATCTGAAGTTGCAACCAGGCAACAAAAAGCACAAGGTAGAAAGCTCTCACCCTGAGATGGACAAAACAAAAGTATGTAAAGGGCCTAGAAGGACTTCCACTTTGCGATAGTTGTAATAGCTTGCATCAGACCAGTGTTCCCATTTATGACAGCTAAAAATGTCAGGGAAATGCAGCAATCATCTGTTTAAAGGCATTGGATAGCTGCTGAAGCTATGAGAGCTGTATGTGTTAAAGATCTGGAGAGGAGAAGATCTCAAAGAGGTGAGTTGAATTCTGCAACCATTTTTATTCTGGCGGCATTTAGTAATTCTGGGCTTGGGCAAGAGGTTTAGATTCTGGGATTTGTACCAACTGCTGCTAGGGAATAAAGAAACTGGCAGAGTTTTTGGCTGAGACTTGGGGTGAGGTGGTGGAGTGGAATTTAGCATGCAACTCGTTTTTCCTTAAGAACACTTGCTGAATTCTGGGACTGGGTGGGGAAAGAGGCTAAAGAAGTAACCAGAAAACCTCTGAAAAGAAGAGTAGTATGTTGAATAGTTTCATGAGACAAATATTAGAATACAGTATGCACCAAAAGGAAGGATCTTAAAGAATACAGCATGATTTTAGCTGAAAACCTTGGAGGGCCAGGGCAAACTAAAGATAGTCAAACTTGATTCAGCTCTGTCTCTAACTGGATTAAGGGAGACAATCAGTTACCACTCTATCTGCCTGACAAAAGATAAGACCACATGACTTAAAATCAAGAGGAAAATACATAGTGTATGCATGTGCATGTTTGTGTGTGCATACACATAACATTACCAGAGAATTAGAGTCTACAAAAAAGAAACAAATGTAAAATTTAGAACTAAAACATACAAAATTTGAAATTAAGACTTCATTATATGAGTTGAATACCAAATGGGCATAGCAGGACATAGCAGAAGACAGGATTAGTGAACTGAAAGAGAGGTCAACATAACTATAAACTTAAACCACACCTAGCCACATCATAGAAAGAGTGCCAAAAATCAAGGTAAAGAGAAATCTCATAAAGGCAGTCAGAAAAACAAGATCCATTACTGTCAATAAAGTAACAATAAAACAAGATGATTTCTCAATTGAAAAAATGAAAACCAGGAAACAATGGAATGAATGACATCTTCAGTGCTGAATTGAAAGTACTAACAACTTAGAATTGTATTCTTCAAAACTAAAAGTTAAACCAAAAAATTTTAAGGCCAACATAAACTAAGATAATTCATGACCAACAAATCTTCCCTAAAAAAAAAAAAATAGTAAAACAGTTATGTAAAGAGAAGGAAAATGACCTCAGAAGGAAACAGAAAGCATAAAAAGGAAAGAAGAGCAACAGAAAGAATAAAACATGGGTAAATATAAATAAATCCTGACTGTACAAAATAATAAGAGTAATATTTTGTGGCATTTAAAATATATGTAGAATTAAAATACATGATAATAATAACACAAAAGGCAGGAGAGGATAAACAGTAAATGTTAAATAACAAAAAGAAGTGGTAATAATGTGTTTTAGACCAGCAGTCCCCAACCTTTGTGGCACCAGGAACCAGTTTCAAGGAAGACAATTTTTCCATGGACCAGAGTAAGGGGGATGGTTTTGGGATGATTCAAGCACATTACATTTATTGTGCAGTCAAACCTCTCTGCTAATGATAGTCTGTATTTGCAGCCGCTCCCCAGCACTAGCATCACCGCCTCAGCTCTACCTCAGATCATCAGGCATTAGATTCTCATAAGGAGCGCGCAACCTAGATCCCTCACATGTACAGTTTATAGTAAGGTTTGTGCTCCTATGAGAATCTGATGCTGTCACTGATCTGGCAGGAGGCGATACTCAGGTGGTGATGGGAGCTATGGGGTGTGGCTGTAAATACAGATGAAGCTTCCCTCAGTCACCTCATGGCTGCTCACCTCCTGCTGTGCAGCCCAGTTCCTAACAGGCCACTGACAGAACGGTCAGTCTGTGGCCTGGAGGTTGGGAACTGCAGTTTTAGACTATAATAGGTCAATGACAAATGTTGTAATCTCTAGTGCAACTACTAAAGGAATTGTAAAAGAATATATAACTAGACATCTAGAAGAGGGGAAATCAAACATTTAAAATATTTGATTATTCTAAAAAGAAACCAATAAAAGAGAGGAACAAGAACATAAAGCAGGAGGATCAAAAAGAAAAAAAAATTAAGATAGTAGATAAAATCTTTACATATGTAATTACATTACACCTAAATTAAATAATCTATATAAGATATTAATATGGCCACCTGGATGAAATAAAACCCAATTATATGATGATATGCCTTAAACATAAAACACTAGAGATAAGGCAAAAATGAGACTAAAGAAGGTCATTTCATAATAATGTAGAAGCCTGTCCATCAGGTAGATACACAACACCTAATCTGTCTGCACCCAAAACACGGTTTCAAGAATGAACAAAGTGTTTTGGAACATGATGACAACATTGATTCCAAAGTCAAACCTTATCTTCCAAAACCATCTCACTCCATGTTTCCTATTAAGAAAATAATTAATTATATCATGGCTTAAATCACATTTAGTTGGACTTCTGTAATTTACAGGGGAAAGTATTCTTTGCTATTTATCTAGTTACTAGGCTGGAAATCAGGAATCATCATTATTTCATCTTTTTCCCTCAACCATTACATTGATTTCTATTTTCGAACAATTTCTATAAATGTTCCCTCTTCTAAATCTGTATTGTGCATATTATATAGCAATAACTATTTTCCTGTTTTCTACATGGCCAGGCATGATGTGACCCCAACGTATCTTTTGCCAGCATCATGGTCCAGCATTCCCCCTTTGATTTCTGAGCTGTCTTGTAAACATGCCACTCTATGCCTTGCTTATGCCCCTTTGCACCCGGGGTTTCTCTAGTCTAGAATGATCTTTTCCCACCCCGCTCTTAATTGGTGAACTCCCTGCCTATCGTCCAGACAAATGTTATTTTGTCTGGCAAGTCATGGCATGATCCGCCCCCTCCACCACACAGCATTAACCACTCTGTCCTCGGTGCTCCATATCCTTCACAGCTATTGTGCTGTACTCCTTCCCACACGTGTTTGTATCACTCTCCCCACTGCTGACCCTCCTGAATTACACTGTGAATTTTATGGGAGCAGGACCGTACATGATTTATTCCTGAATCCCCAAGATCTAGCACAGTATATGGCACATAACAGTAGGGAAATGTTTGCAGGTAAATAAAAGATTTCTGCAAAATGATGGTGATCAGAATCTGCTGAAGTAGAAAGAGATCTTGTAGACCACCGGCAATTCTGTTCATTTTGCCAGTAGAGAAACAGGAACCCAGGGAAGACAAATGACTTGGCTAAAGTCACATATTGGTACAGTGGTAGCGTGAGGACAAGCCCTCAGGTCCTTGACTCCCAGTCCACACTGCCACCCACCATGCCAGGTGCGGTGGAGCCTCTCTCCAAGCTGCTTTAATATTCTAACTACAACATAACTCAGTTTTATTTTCACAATGCCGTTTATCCCTACAACATGCCAAAACACTTACCAATGAAACAGTATAATTTCACAGTTAAAAGGAGAGAGAATTTAAATACTGTATGTAGGTGCACACAGAAAAACATTAAACCAAACTCAGTTTGGAGGGAGGGTTTTAGATTCATTACCCATGGACACACACACTCCAAAGCTCTGTGCATCGTGACCACTTGTATTATTCTTAGATAATGTCATCTTATCTCTATCTTAAGAGAGCCAGGATTGAGGACAATGTGCAGTGTGGTCAAGTGCCATGCCTGGGGCAGAAATGCTCCCTTTACCATAAACCCCAGGGCCCACTGAAATCATGACCTCATTTCAACATGGCTCCTTCTTCTTAATGTCTGATAACTCATGTTCAAAATGGATTTCTTGTTTAGCTGCTTCCCATATATATGCTGGTGACAGGAATTCAGGCTTCAGCCCACCAGAGTACCCTGGGGCCCCTTGCTACGGACATATGGGTACCTAGACACACTCAGTTTCAGGTTGCATGATTGCAGGCAGCCAAACCCCCAGATGAGGGATTTTTAAACAAGTTGGTGATTTTCAGATGAAGGATACCAGCCACACAAGTTTAAAGTGTTCCTGTGCAACTTGGGCTGCCCGTGAAATACCAATTTCTCCTTTTTTTAGAACAATTATTTCTTTTATTTTTCCCCAGACAAACCTGCAGACATTCTTCTCCTCCCTTCTGAGGCTTCTCTCTGAAAGAGCCAATGCAGTAGATCATGCAGGGTTACTCCCCAGATAGGACTGTCAAACACAGGTGCATTCTGGGGCTTCAGTGTCTGGCTTAGTCTCTGATTTGTTGCAGGAAAAATACTTGCTGTAGTTTCCCAATTCCCAAATGTGGATACTTTGAAGATGGATATGATGTATTAATTTTGTGTTTTTACAGATTTACGCTCTGCAGACATAACTACATTTTTCCAAGAAATGAAGCGAGAACTGACTTCAGAGTCTGTATGTCAGTAACAGCACGACAGTACTGCCTCTTTGTGTCTAAAATAAAAATAAAGGGCCTCGGTTTAACCTAGAACTTGGAAGATCCCACTTCCAAACTTCACGTTGTTGATGCGAAAACTGAAACAGGTAACATGTAAAGCATGTCGCACAGTGTCTGGCAAATAGAAATAATTCACTTGGAGGTAAACGAGGATGTTATACAGGTAGAAGGGAGTTCATGGACTGGTGCAATGTACCAGGCTTTTGAAAACTGTGAGGGGAAAGTAACTATAGTGACAACAGATTTCAATGATTAATACTAACCTCAGCTTAGATGACATTCTGGAAAGAGGTAATGAAAGGCTGAGAGCAATTAACAGGCAATGGAAAGCCAAATGTGAAAGTAAGAGGGCTACCTTGTTGACACATGAAGACACTCTCTTCTGCAATGAAAGGGCAGAGAAAGCTTAGGACCAGGCTCAGAACTTAATTATAAGAGCAGCCAACCTCCAAAGAAGGTTAAATTCTTAGCCAAGGCTGGTCTGCTATTTCACAGTCAGCACCCTGTTAGGGAAATCCTGGGACCCTGACATATAGGATGGAAATATCTGCATTGGTGGCTCTGCAAATCTTGAATACTTAGGTTCCCCTGAACTCCCTGAGTCCGTAGATGTGGCCTAGCACTCTCTATTAACATCTAGCACCACCTCCTCACTTAAAGACCATGAAGAGGGCTAGTTCATGCAAGATAATGTGCTCCTCCTTCCAGAGCCTGCCTCCTCTCCAGAGCACTGGGGTTAATCACAACAAAACCCAACTGGGTACACCCTGCACCTGATAAAGGAGGAAAGGGACCATACCCCAAATGGAGTTTTACAATCTAGAAGCCACATAAGGCAGGAGCCAAAAAAGGATATGAAATTGGATTTTGAGGTAGGTATTTGATCAAAAGTACAAGAACATTAAATTGAATTAGGGAGAGTTTAAAGATTTGGGAGTGCTCTTCTGAGAAGAAAGATTTAATATCCTGGCAAGAACCCCAGAAAACAGTGTCAATTTGCTGCTAGGAAGACTCTAGAAACTCAGAAGAAGTGTTGGCTCACTCTGAGTGAGGTTCAAACATCGAATTCTCATGTGGTTGGTGGAGGAAGGGAATGAAAGGAAGAGGGAAATGGGCAAGCTGGAGTGGGTACGTTACGTAAAGCCAGACAACCCACCAGATGATTATGCACCACAGAAAACCCAGGACACACCAGTTGGTAAGGCCATACAAATGCCCCTGCAAGAGGGGCACGAGCACCACCGAACAGCTCAGGGGTGCTCTGTCTACAGACCTGAGATGCTGGTAGGTGAAGTCATTACAGAACTAGGCCCTCTGAAGCAACGGAGATGTTAGGACTCCAAACAGCAGGTGGCAGTGCTTGCAGCTGGAAGACAAATGGATGTGTCATTGTAAAATAAGGAGGAAAGTCAGAGTGGTAACCTAGGGCGACTGACCTACAGAGAGTTATTGAGATAGTATAAAGAATACAGCATCTCTACAGGCAAAATAGGCAGCCAATGGGGACACTATTCAACTCTACCATCAGAGGAAATCAGGGATAGATAATCGGAAGTCTGAGTACAGTTACCTCAATAAAATGTCACAATCCCTTGCCCCATTTCTAGACCTGATACAGTTTTTGGGTCTACAATCCATTGATTAGTTCCATAAGAAGAAGGACTCTAGTACATGATAACAAATATACATAGTAATTATTTTCCAGTTTTTTCCAAAAAAAAAAAAAAAAAAACCTTAGCCCTTTACCCAGGTAACTGAACACTGAGGCAGGGAGAGATCCAAACATTTTTAGAATTGTTGGATGTAGGTTTGGTATCTTAGTACATTAGGCTACTATAAAAAAATACATTAGACTGGATAATTTATAAACAACAGAAATGTATCATTCACAATCCTAGAGACTGGGAAGTCCAAGCTCAAAGCACCAGCAGATTTGGTGTCTGATGTGGGCCTGTTCCTCATAGATGGCACCTTTTTGCTGTGTCCCCATATGGTGGAAGGAGCAAAAAAATTCCATCAGACCTCTTTTATAAGGGCACTAATCTCATTCATGAGGGCTCTGCCCTCATGACCTAATCACCCCCCAAAGACCCCCACCTCTTAATATCATCACTTTGGGGGTTAGGTTTCAACATAGGAATTTTGGAGGGAAACAAACTTTCAGATTATAGCAGTCAAAGTGGCTGGAGACCTGAAGTATCAACATGTCCCCTCTGTTACAAGGGCAAGTTAATAAATTTAATCCTGCTAAAAGTTCAGCTCACAGAGGTTGCATTAGGTCCTCAAACCCATATGTTTAGTCTTTTCCCACTCTGCAAATGTATAATTGGGATAGACATAGCTTGTGGTCAACATAGCTCCCACAGTGGGTCCTTTAGCTCATGAGACCTAACCTTAACAGAAAGGCCAAATATAAATACTTGAAGCTCCTCCCCTATCCACTATCCTTGAGAAGATAATAAATAAACATAATGTTCTATACTAGGGGGATGGCAAAAATTAGCACTACCCTTAAAATCTAAAAGATTCAGGAATGATGGTACCCATTATATCCTCATTTAATTTACCAGTGTAGGCCCTGAAAAAAACCAGATGCATCCTAGAAGCTGGCAAGAGGCTTCCACAAACACAACTAAATAGTATCTCTAATTGTAGGTGCTGAGCTAGATGTGATATCTCTACAAATTAACATGATCCTGGGTACATGATATATGGCAATGATTTTACAAATGTATTCTCTTCTTTCTATATTAAATAAAATACCAGTAACAGTTTGAATTTACATGAAATGAACACTAAAATACACTTATATACACTTATAGTTTTGTTCTAGGGTTATGTTAATTCTTCCCATCATCTGTCATATGATAGTTTTAAAAGATCTGAACCATCTGGACATCCCACGGAATATTGCATTAATCCACTGCTTTGGTAACATCATTTTTATTGGGCTAATTGAACAAGAAGAGGTTAGCACTTTGGAGGCCTTAGTAAGACACAGGTGCTCCAGTATTTAGATACATCCTACAAAGTTTTACTGTATTAGTAAAATTGTGAAAGGTGCAGTGATTGTGAGCATGCTCAGACATCCCATCAAAAGTAAAAGTCAAATTATTTCGTCATGGTTTTCCTACTACAAAGAAGAAAGAAAAGTATCTGTTAGAACTCTTCATGTTCTGAAGGCAACATAATCCACACCTGGGAATATTGCTTCAGTCTATCTAAAGAAGGCTACTTACTCATTTTTAGGTAGCCCAAAGCAGAAAGGGATCTTGAGTAGCAAGTTCATGATGCAGTGCAAACATCCTGAAGACCTTCGTATATTAAAGGTACCAGTGGTGGGAAAGACGTCTTATGGAATTTTTGGCAAGCCCAAATGGAATAATAGCAATACAGATGTCTAAACTTCTGGAATGAGCCCATGCTATTTGCATTGGGGAAGTATTCACTTTTTGAAAAACAACTTCTGGCATGCTTTGACCCCTGACAGATACAGGGCATTTGAACACAGAACATTAAATGACTATGCATCCGGAATGGCCTATCATGAACTGGGTTCTGTCAGGTCCAACAAGTCATAAAGTCAGGCAGGCCCAGCAACAACACATTGTAAGATGGGAGTGACAGCTGGAATGAAGCACAAGCAAGAAAAGGGGAAGATGTAAGTAACCTGCATGGAGCCCCGACTTCAATAACATCCACCATCGTTGCACTAGCAATACCCTGTCAGATCACAGCTGTATGGGGCAGGTAGGAGAGGTCCCTTTTGAGCAGTTGACTGAGGAGAAAAGGATTTATGTAATACAGATAAATGGGTTGGCTCATTTCGTGTGTCAAAGCTGAAAGTGAATGGCTTTACTACATCTTCACTCGGGTTGGTTGGCCTTGGAAAAAAGTTGTGAGAGAAAATATTCCTGAAGGCAAAGCTTTTGGAAGTGTACCTGATTATCCACTCTTCTCTGCCCTGAGAATGGCTCCAAGATCAGGTGCTAAGACACTTCCTGCTTGAGGATTTAGGTCAGCATAGCAGGTAAGCAAGCAAGAGCAGCAGGGGAGCTACCTGAGGGGAAGGGAATGTGAAATGGATAGTGGAGGAGGAAGAAGAAGAATGTCGGAAGAGAAGTAGCCTGAAGTCTGAATATATAGACTCACAGAAAATACAATAGTCAATAACTTGGGTGGTTGGTGATGTATTTGGAAGGGAAAGATTAGAAGACCAGGGGGTGACATGCACATATGCCTGGGAGTAGATTCAGAGTGTGAAAATCTTTATATTGCATATTAATGCCCATCAGAGAGTTTCTACAGCAGTAGAAACAGTAAACAACCAAGTAGACAAAATGACTTGGCCAGTTCATGTCAGCCACCCTCTGTTGGCCATCCTGGTTTTGGTATGATGGGCAGTTGAGCAAAGTGGCAATAATAGCAGGGATGGAGACTGTTTGTATTTCAAAAGCATGGCTTTCCATTTGCAAAAGGTAACCTAGAAACTATTGCCACTGAATGTCAACCTACCAAAAATTGAGACCAATGCTAAGTCCCTTATACAGTTCCATTCCTCGAGGAAATGAATACACCACATGGTGGCAAGCTGACTGCATTAGACACCTTCACTATAGGAAATGGAAGAGATGCATTCTGACCAAAATAGGCACATATGTCAGGTATGAGTGTGCCTTTCATTCCCCTGGGGACTCAATAAGAAGCACTATCCAAGAGTTTACAGAGTTTCCGACCCACCAGCTTGGGGTCCTATATATCTGAGAATCAGACCATGGGACCCGATACAGCAAAGACAGAGAGAATGTAGACCATGAAATTCACTGGTCATGCAACATATCTCACCATTCAGACACAGCTGGCCTGATAGAGTACTGAAACAGCTTGCAGAAGACACAGCTGAAGCACCAGCACAGAAGTGGCACTTTACAAGGATGCTGTGCCAACCTTCAGGACACAGTACGTACCTTGAACCAAAGATCTGTATATGGGGCTCTGTCTCCAATAGCCAGAATACACAGGCATGTGAATCAAAGGGTAGACAGGGTCTGGTGTTCTAGATACCACATCACTCCCAATGACCCCCTTAGGAAATTTATGCTTCTCATCCTCACAACATTGGGCTATGTGGGTTTCGCAGTCCTGGTCACCCACAGGGGAGCACTTCAGCGAGAGAACACAGCTAAAGCACAATAAGTATATAGACTAAGCTACAGCTTCCATCTGCTCATTTCAGGATTTTTGTGCCTAGGGACCAACCCTTATTAGAGGGCTGCTTTTACACAATAGGGGCAGGCAAGACTATGTTTGGTGCCCAGGAGATCCATTTGGGTGTCTCTTGGTATTTGCTTGCCTAATGATATAAAGAAATGGGCAGGTAAAGCAAGCCTGGGCTGAGAAGGGCACTGGGACCAGGTGTTCAGACCCATCAAGCTTGAGGGTCTGGGTCACCATACCCATGTCAGCAACTGAGACAAGCAGAGGTGCTAGCAGAGATGAGCAGAACCCTAAACAGACAGTGGAGCACGGTGAGCAAAAGTATCTACTGTGGGCCTAAGACCAGTTGTAGCAGCAGGAACTATAATTTGTCCTTTTCTCCTCCCTTTTCAAGTTTCCCCCATGAAAAAGAGGCTCCTTAGAATCCTGGAAGAGTTGCTCCCTCAATGTATATAAAGATGTGAATTTGCACAGTACAAGGGCAGACCGTGATAGACACTGTGATGCACTACCAAGTTCTCTTTTCAAGGAAAGAACTTTGTCCCAGCTGTTAGGAATTCAATCAGCAGACAGCCTTCTCCTATCATACTTCAGCTGCAGAGAGCCACCTAGCCTCAGCTCACACTGCTTCCTGAGGCAAATGACATCCAATGACTAATTGACACCAGTTGTAAAGGCTTGGCCATTTCAGCAAAAGTTGAGACAATGCTGACAGGCCATTTTAGCTCTAGATGTTAGCTCTAGATCTTATCATGGGGGTGGCTGAGGTTGTCACTGGGCCTGCATAATTACCACATTTCTCCCTCTGTTCAACATCGCCTCCTTCTCTTCCAGATCTGTGATCCCAAGGGCACTCTCCAATAAACATCCTGCACTCTAAAATCTGTCTTAGTCTGCTTTCTGAAGAGCTAACCTGCTCTCAGAATGCTTTCATATACATTGTCTCGTTTGCTCTTCATGGTAACCTTGTGAGCTAGACAAGGCAGATTTCATTTCACAGATAAAAAAGAGGCTCAGAGAAGTTCAGTGGGTGTCCAAAGTCTAACAGCTAGCTCATCAGGGACAGACCCACCAGTGGCACCCCAGACAGTTGCCTATCTCTTTTTCTTATGCCCCTATATGTGTTTTCCCCAAGGAGGAGAGTCAGGCTCGGCTGCAATGTCATCCTTCTGCTGTGACAATGACATGCCTGGATCCTAAGGCTCATTCTGTCAAAGGTGCTCTGGGAGATGTAGTCACAGCACCATCAAGGCAATTTATAACCAGTAGAGAGGAAGGTTTTAATGATGTTTTTATGATATATTGGTCCTGTAAAGGCTTATTAAAAAGTAGACCGTGCTAATAAAATGCAAAGGTTGTCACTTACAATGAAAAACCTGGTGATTTAGAAGTAGTGCCCAACTTCTGGATCATCTTTTAGACAATAGATAAATCAAAACAAGCCAGGGGCCGTGTGCTAGGATTTGCACTGGTGACTCTGATCTCGGCACCGGATGTATCTCGTCATTGAGGTTGATTGCCCCATGAATGTCTAGGATCCTTAGCTGAATGACGTGATACGATGAAGCAGTGCAGTGTTTGGAATTATGTTTTCTCAGCATGCCCTCAAAGGCTACATCCACACCTCACATGGGGCTCGGAGATGGGAAACTAGAGCTGTGTGGAAGAGGAAATTCTGGGTGTGGTCATAGTGGTGTGCCTTGAAGCACCAGCCTGAGAAGATCTGGATTCTAAACTGAGCTTAACTTCTTGTGTGGCCCTGTACACATCAGTCTCTCTCCGGGCCTCAGGGCCCCTTATCTCCAAAGTGGGAAAAAACCAAAATGATCATCTCGTCCCTCCCAGCTCTGTGACTTCGTGGTGCTGATTCATAGCTTTTCTGGTGTTTTCCTCTGACCTGAGCAGTTTTGTAGCTTGGGATTGGGATTAACAATGATTTCCAGAGTCAGAAGCAATAAATATGCTACCCAAGGTGACTGCTGTAGAAAATAAGTTCCCTCCAGTTTTCTCACATAATGTAGATAACCAGGAAAGTCTAGGACCGGGACTGACAGTGTCAGGGGCGATGGTACAGGGAGATGGCATGAGGGGTGGCTCATTTCACAGTTCTGCCATTCACAGTGAGTGGCTTGAGTAAGTTCAGCACAATGTGTGGGACTTAGTATACCCAACTGTATAATGGCAATAGAAAAATTTACATCGGAGTATTATTATGAGGAATTCACTGAAGTCATTTATACAAAGAACCAAGTACATAACTGGTGCTCAGTGGATATCATCTCCATCCGTCTCTCTTTCCAGTTCTTTCAAAACTTTCAAGAGAGTGAAACAAAATGAAAACCTCTTTTCCCAAGCTCCCTGAAGGAGAATATAACAAACAGCAACCCGAGGGAAGGCATGAACCCTCCCTATAAGGATTATTTTGAAACTGTTCTCATAAAATTAATACAGCTAAATTGCTGGGTTTTTAGTAGAAGTATAGCTAAGCATTAACCAGATTGCCCTATAGCCCACTTCCTTATAGCTGCTTCCTGCTTAAAAGTCACCTAGCCCCCCGTCACAAGATCCTAGCTTCTGTAGATAACATCTTTAACATTAAGAAAGCTTAAGTTTTCCATTTGAGATATTTTCCAGATCCTGCATTCCAATAGAGCCACTGATGGCTCAACTGGTCTGAAGACCCTCTCCGAGGAACCAACCCAGCCCAGGCCTGCGGTTTCTTCACCTCCCTGTCCCGTGACTTCACCCCTCACTTGCCAACTAGTCAGCAACCCCCAGCTCCTCAGCCCCTTACTCACCAAAATTCCCTTAAAATATCCAGTCCAACACTTCTCAGGGAGGCAGATTTGAGGTTCTCTCCCACCTCCTCACTTGGCTGCCATTAGATCATTAAAGTCTTTCTCTGCTACAATTCCTGCTGTTTTGGTGTACTGGCCTGTTACCATACAACGGGCACAAACCTGGTGGTCCTGTAATAATTTAAATGTCAGTGGTACCTGCTGTTTAAGGGAGAAATTGTTATTGCAAAGTTAGCAAGAATAGCCTCAAGTTAAATGGAGTAGTTGACTATTTGCCATGAACCACCAACTCCCTCCTCTTCCCCCCTTTAACAATTTCTTGAAGCCTAAACATCTATCTTCTGTATTTCTCTTCTTTTGGTTGAAAGCAGGGATTTCCAACATTCTTGTAAGGGGCAACTATTTCATTTATTTATTTTCATTTCTGCAATTGTAAGACCAGCTGGCAGTAGGTTGCATATAAAGAGAAATGGCTGAGTTTGACTAGATTAGGAAAAAGAGCCTAGCCTAATAATGGTTCCTCTCATTTCTGATGGAAATTCAACAAACCATAGAAACAAGTCATAACAAGGGACTACAAGAGTAGTCTCATTTGGGTGGGCATGAAGGTCCCTGTTCTTCCTTCTTTCATCTTTTCCTCTTGTGAGCAGTGCTTTTAACCTTACCCTTAGGCCAAAAGAGAGCACCAAATGTAAAGATACGGAAGGGGACACTCTGCAAATAGAGTCAGAAACCTGCCTATGGATGCAACAGACACACTACAGCATTCCTCCATGGTGACAATATAAATCTAAGAGCCTTACTCTAGAAGCAGCCACAAATGGAGACACCATGCCAATTGTGAGCTTTAAAAAAAAAAAAAAAACTGGCAGAAAAACTCTTTCAGGTAAGATTCTAAGGTTCCAGACAGATGCCCATGGCTGATCAGCGATTCTAGGTCAATGCTTAGTTCCCTGTTAAAACACAGATGTTCTTGAGAGGGTTGACACCAAAAAAGGTTTTTGGGAATTTCATGCCCTGACATGAAGGCAGGATTTGAGAGCAGGTTTTTGAATGGAGGGAGAAGAAGGATTGAGTAGGCTAATGCCTTGAGGAGAAAACTTTTTAGGAGAAAAAAAGAAGAGTTGAGGAAAACTCTGTCCATTTCGGCATTTTATTTAGGCCAGCAGAGCCTGGAGGCATTAGGACTAGTTCTGCTGTGGTTTGAATGTATTCCCCAAAGTTCATGTGTTGGAAACTTAATCTTCATGCAATGGCGTTGAGAGGTGGGATCTTTAAGAGGTGATTTCGTCAGGAGGGCTCTTTCTTTATGAATGGTATAATGCCATTATCGCAGGAGTTGGTTCCTTATCATGAGAGTGGGTTTCTGATAAACGGGTAAGTTCGACCCCGTTCTTCTCTTGCATGCATGCGCTCTCTTATCTTTTTGCCTTCTGCAATAGGATGATGCAGCAAGAAGACTCTCACCAGATTCAAGCCCCTTAAGCTTGGACTTCCCAGCCTCCAAAACAATAAAAAATAAATCTCTGCTCTTTATATATTACCCAGCCTGTGCTATTCTGTTACATCAACACAAAATGGACAAACACAGAAAATCAACACTGAGAAGTGGGGCTGCTCCTATAACAAATACCTGAAGGTGGCTTTGGAACTGGGTAATGGGTAGAGGTTGAATGAGTTTGGAGGAGCAGACTATTAAAAATATAGATTGCCATGAATGGGGTGTTAAGGGCAATTTTGCTGAGGTCTCAGAAGACAAGAAATGTCGGGAAAGTCTGGAACTTCTTAGAGATTACTTAAGTGGCCATGATCAAAACATTGGTAGAAACATAAACAGTAAAGACCATTCTGATGAGGAATGGAACTGAGGAATAAGGTATTGGAAACTGGAATAAAAGACATCTTTATTATAAAGCAGCAAAGAACTTGGCTGAATTGTGTACATGCCTGAGGGCATTATGGAAGGTGAATTTTAAGTGTGATGAGCTAGGATATACGGTGGAAGAAATGTTTAAGCAAAATATTAAAGGAGAAGCATTGGTACTTTTAACTATATACAGCAAGATGCTAGAGGGTAGAAATGACTTAAAGATGACATTTATAATTAAAAGACAAACAGAATGTAAAAATTTGGAAAATCCATGGCCTGTCCATGTAAAGAGTGAAAAGGCATCTTTAGGAGAGTAAACTAAGGGTTTGGCCAAGAGACTGTTTGTTAAAGAGATAAGTACAGCCAGAAGATAGCCAGGTGCTATTCATCAAGAAAATGGGAGAATAACCCCAAAGGCATTTCAGAGATCTTCAAGGTAAGCTAGGACCCTGAAGGCATGGTTTCCAGAGAGGCGCTTACAGGAACTCAGCATTTGCTGCCCTGTGCTGCCTTGGGACTCTGTTCTCCACATTCTGGCAGAGCACCCCTCAGCCACTCCAGCCATGGCTCAAGTAGGCCAGGTTGGGACTCAACCCACAGAAGGGACAAGCCATAATCCCTAGTGGCATCCACATAGTGCTAATACTGAGGCACACAGAATGGAAGACCTGCAGGGACATGGCTTCCTCCCTCTAAATGTCAAAGAACGTCATGGATATAGCCTAGGGGCCTAGGCAGAGATGTGTCAGGGGGGCAGAGCTACCACAGAAAGCCCCCACTAGGGCAATACCCAGTGGAGCTGTAGGACTAGGGCCACTGACGAGAGTTCCCACTAGGACAATGCCCAGTGGAGCCATAGGAATGGGACAACCCTTGAGACACCAGAACAGTAGGGCCACCAGTATACAACCCCAGCCTGGAAAAGCTGCAAGCACAAGACTCCAATCTATGAGAGCTGCTGGGCAAAAGCAAGGCTGTCTGAGGTCCTAGGGGCACAACCCCACCCGGGTGTGCCCAGGATGCAGGACAAGGAGTCAAAGAAAATTAGTCTCTATCTTTGAGACTTCATGTTGTTTTCCCTGTTGGGTTTTGGACTTATTTCCAAAGTTACCCTTTCTTCTTGCCTATTTGCTTCTTTTGGATGAGAATGTCCATCCTACGCCTGTCCCACCATTGTGTTTTGGAAGTAGATAACTTGTTTGGATTTCACAGGTTCACAGTCAGAACTGCCTCAGGATGAATCATGTCTTAAGTCTCACGTCTATCTGTTAATAATTTAGATGAGATTCCAAACTTTGGCCTTTGGAGTTGGTGCTAGAATGAGTTTAAAACTTTGGGGATATTGAGATAGAATGACTGTATTTTGCATATATGAGAAGGACATGAATTTTGGGGGTCAGAGGAAGAATGTTATTGTTTAAATGTGTCCTCTGAAGTATATGTGTTGGAAACTTAATCCCCAATGCAAACAGGTGTTGAGAAGTGGGACCTTTAAAAGGTGATTAGGCCATGAAGGCTCTGCCCTCATGAATAGATTAATGCTATCACCATGTGAGTAGGCAAGGTCTCACAAAAATGGGTTCCTGATAAAAGGATAAGTTCATTACCCTTCCTTTCTCGTGCACATGTGCTCTCTTGCCCTTCTGCCCTCTGCCATGAGATGATAAAGCAAGAAGGCTCCCACCAGATATGGCCCCTTGACTTTGGACTTCCCGGCCTCCAGGACTGTAAGAAATAAATCTCTGTTCTTTATAAATTATCCCATCTGTGGTATCTGCCATAGCAACACAAAATGGACTGAGACAATTTCCTTAGTTGTTGTTTCCATGGAAGCCATTTACTGCAATGGCTGCCATCTGGCATCCATATGGGACAGTGGGATAGGAAGGACTTCCGAGTCCAGCAAGGTTAAGTAACATTCATTGATAACATAGCTAGTACACTGGGGAGGCAGAGTTAGACCCAGGTTTGTTTCCTCATCTGTAAAAATAACATCTCCTTCACTGAGCTTTCGCAAGGATTAAATGAGGTAACACAAAATGGCACCAGCACTGAAATGCTGCACAACTCCACATATACTACAATGTAAATGGTGTCCCCTGCAAATAAGTGTCAACTTATTTGCCCAGAAGGCTTCTCTCAGTGTTTGGCACATAATATGTGCTCAGTAAATGTTAGTTTTTATTTTCTTTTAGGAAGCTTTTAGTTTCTTTATTTCTGCCAGAATTTGGAAGAGCAATTTGTCTTCTCAACAGGATAGCATCAAAGTGTGTTGAAACTTATCTTTTTTCTGATGCAATTTCTTATGAGTTCAGTCTCACTCTTCCCCTACTGGTCAAACCATGTGAAGTCCATTTTATTTTCGGCTGTCTGCACCCTGACAATGTGTTTGACATTCTTTAATTAATTAGTTCTCTTCTAACTCCTGTGTGTTGGGACCTGCTGGCCAACTTTGGCACATCTTCCAAGCTGGTGACCCTTGGGTGCTGAATGTCTGTTTTGTGACTGGTGTAACCTGTCAGCACTTCCCTTTCAGGAGCTTTTTCTTCACCTTTTGTGTCTGTTTTCTTCTTCCATGACAAGATCTGGCAGAACCTCATTCTTTTTCAATGGAATTCCAAAGAGCACACTAACTATCCAATTACTTTTCTGATTACTGCAAGAATAAAAGAGGTTTAATCCCGCATTGAAAGCCAAGCTATATAATGACTATTGACATTGGAACTGCAAACATTGGCAAAGCTATTAAGAGAATAGCAGATTGTGGGTAATATTTTATCTTTGCCTAAGGGGATCTTTAAAAGATATTAAGAGAGGGTATATTTATGAGAATGTATCAGGAGAGATTAGGTTTAAGAAAAAATTGCTATTTATAGCAGCCATCCTGCCATAGATATAGCAACCTTTTCTAAATTCTTCTCATACCTCAGCTGCCATGTTGGGGCAACATGAACACACAGAGTAGATCATGAAAGGGGAAAATCAGGAATTCTGTTACTTATGAATTCATTCTTCAAGACTAGCTCAAAATTAACCTTCTCTATGACATTTTACTTCTCACAGGTAATAAGTGACCCTACAAATCCCATAGTTCTTTGTACATATCTCTATTTTGGTATTTAAATACAAAATTATTTTAAGTATTTGCTAATATGCCAGTATTTCCTACTATACTATAAGTGCTCTGAACCACATGTCTTATTGATATCTATATTTCTGGCTCTTAGTAGAGTCCCTGACACATGGCAGGCACATGATAAATGCTGAATGAATGAATGGATGGATGAATGGTGAATTGAATTCTGGGTACATATGCTGTTCCATTTATGATCTGCTATGGCCACCAACAAGTATCATACTCTGGTCAACCATTACTAGGACCATTCTGCTGAAATTCAGCTGGACTTCGGGAGCCTGCAGGAGAAAAGCTATCAAGATTCCTCAGGGCTGTGATGTGGTGGATCCTCTGCAGCATGTCACGTGACTTGGACAATCAATCAAATAGAACTGGATCCTCCAGCAGGTGGCAAAATAATTTTACTGCTAGAAGGAACTGTCAAGCATTTACTCTAGACTTTTCACTACATGTAAAAGAAAACTGAGTCCCAGGAAAATAGAGTACCAAGTTTAATTTTATATAGCTACTTGATGGAAGATCTGAGACTAGGACTCATGCATCCTGATTACAAGAGTGCTATTGTTGTTGTTGTTGTTGTCATCTTAATGTGTTCAGGCTGCTATAACAACATACCATAGACCAGGTGGCTTATATACAGTATAAATTTATTTCTCACAGAAGCTGGCAAGTCCAAGATTAAGGCACTGGTAGATTCAGTGTCTGCTGAGTGTCTGCTTTCTGGTTCATAGATGGCACCTTTTACTTCTGTCCTCATGTGGTGAAAGGGGAAAAGCAGTTCTCTGGGGTCTTTTTTGTAAGGGCACTAATCCCACTCATGAGGGCTCTGCTGTTATGTCTTAATCACCTCCAAAGGCCACCTCTAAATACCTTCACATTGGTGACTAACTTTGAGGGGGAAAACAAACATTCAGACCACAGCAATTGTGGTAAAATATACATAATGTAAAATTTACAATTTTGACCATTTTAAGTCTACTGTTCAATAGCATTAAGTACATTTACATTGCTGTGCAACCATCACCACTATTCTTCTCCAGAACTTTTTTATTGCCCCAAATTGAAGCCCTGTATCCATTCCTCTTCCTCCCTAGCCCCTGATAACCACAAGTCTACATTTTTTCTCTATGAATTTTTACTATTCCAGGTATCTCATGTAAGTGGAATCATACAATATTTGTTCTTTTGTGTCTGGCTTATTTCACTTATCATAATGTCTTTAAGATTCATCCATGTTGTAGTATGTATCAGAAGTCCATTCCTTTTGAGGTCTTAATAATATCTCATTGTATATATACACCATATTTTATTTATCCATTCATCTGCCCATGGTCATTTGGGTTGTTTTCACATTTTGGCTAATGTGAATAATGTTGCTATGAATATCAGTGCACAATATTTTTTTCGAGTCACTCCTGTCAATTCTTTTGGACTCAGAAGTGAATATACATGGAAGTAGAGCTGCTAAAGAAGAGTGCTTTCTTGATTGCACCATGCTGTCTCCTCTCCCAGGCGGTCTAGAGCCCACACTGATTTCAATATGTGGTTTATCCTCCTTTATCTTAAACATTTAGTAGAAGATTTCTGGATCTGGGGCTGGGTTGCATTTCAGTGAAATTATTCAAGTATCATCTGCTCTGTATCAGGCTCTGTGCTAGGTATCTAGGGCACACAGGTAATTAGACACAGCACCAGATGAGTGGGAGAGAATTAAGGTAAGCAAACATAATACGTGAGATATGGGCAATAATATAATACACTGAATGGAAGAGAGGAGGGAATGACTGATTACATTGAGTTGTGGTGGGAACATTTAGCAAAGTTGGTCAATAAAGTCTTCTTTGAAAGTCACAGAGATGACACTTAAGTAGAATTTTAAAAAAATAAATAAGAATTTACCAGTAAAATAGGTTGAGAAACTGCATACTCAAATAAGAGAGTCTGAAACGTCATGGTGCATGGTTTAAAATGGGTAAAGGATAAAATGTGAAAAATAAAAAAAAAAAAACACAGAAAATGAGCCTGAAGAGCTAGACAGAAGCCAAGCCAAGAAAGCCCTTAAACACAATGTTAAGGAGCTTAAATTTTACATTTTACTCTTTAGGCAAGAGGAGCTACTGATTGACTTTAACAAAGAACATGCCATGGTGAGATGGGTGCTTTAGAAAGATCACTCTGGTGTCCATGTGGGCTGATCTGAGAGTGGAAGAGGGGCCAGTCAGGTGTAAGGACTGTTACTCTTTGTAAGAATCCAAGCAACAGAGAATGAAGGTCTAGCAGTTGCAGAGACAATAGAGAACCTTGAGATCTAGGATTTGGTGACCTATTAACTGATTGAGGAAGAGGAGAGGGAATTTGGGAGGGAAAGTAGTTAAGGATAATTCCAAACCTACTGGCTTGGTAAATATGCTATTGAGTAGAGCTACTTACTGAGACAGGAAAATCAAGAGGA
This sequence comes from Lepilemur ruficaudatus, assembly GCA_963574885.1. Taxonomy (NCBI): domain Eukaryota; kingdom Metazoa; phylum Chordata; class Mammalia; order Primates; family Lepilemuridae; genus Lepilemur; species Lepilemur ruficaudatus. The sequence goes on along the minus strand of CAUYRT010069322.1, from coordinate 17,831 downwards.
AGAGAAGGTTTATGAATGAGAATAATGAGTTCATTTTGGGATATGTTGACTATGGGATGCCTTTCAAGATGGGAGAACATTAGTAAGAAGTTGGAAGTTAAAAATACAAATATTGAGCTCAAATAGCTTCATCTGTAAGAAACAAATTGCTCTAGCTACTTTACTCAGCAAGGGAATTAATAAAGGGAATTAAGTGTTTATAAAATCATTGGGAAGGCTGGAAGAGCAGGATCTAAGTTGGATTTTCAGGAATAATGCCAAGAAAATGGCTGTAGAAATAATGTGCCAGGAAAGCTACACTTGCCATAATAATTAGGAGGCTCAATTAAGTAACTTGGAAGCCACCACTGCTGCTGCTGCAACTGCCTCTTGCCATATAAGAAGTCAGTAACTGGATACTAAAAAGCTGCTGCAGAGAAACTCAGTGCTTGCATGATTGTGCGTGCCAGCAGTGACAATCAAATGTGGCAAATAGATGGCTTTGGCCTCACTTTTCCTTTTAAAACTTACACATTTTTTTGGTTGTGGTGGTGGTTACACAGCTGTGTGAATGTATTAAAAATCACTGAATTATGCACTTTAAATGGGTGAATTACACAGCATGTGAGTCATATCTCAATAAAGATGTCAAAATTGTACATATTTTCTAATGGCAAAACTTATATACCCTGAAACCTAGCTGCAAGGGAGTCTGGGAAATGTCATCTTTAACTTTCTAGCTTCTAGTACATAGGAAGACACAATAGGAAGACATTAAAATGAATGTGGAGCAAACTATTCTTTGGTTTCTGAAGGGGTAGATGAGTTTTTCCAATGACAGCTTACCAAAAAAGGGGGAGAAGGGAAAGGACAAACAAAGATCTGGAATGCCAGTACTTCAACAACAACAGAAAAAAAATAATCTAAGGAAAATAATCTAAGAAAAAATGATCAAATGGTAAATGAATGGTAAATGAAGAACCAAGAACACACTGTCCTGTAAACCAAAAGTAGAGATTCAGAAGAGAGGAAGGGCAGAGAAATAATGAACATAGCACCAGTTCTTAGGCAGGTAGACTGGGCAATTCACTTAACCTCTGTTTCTTCATCTTTAAATGGGGATGATAACAGTAATACTTGTTCCACCCACTTAACTATTTTCTGGAAGATCAACTGGACAATGCATATAAAATTGAATTGAAAACTATGAATCATTTAATCATTGTTCGTTGTGATTATTTTAAAAAGAGATGTGTATCCTCTACTGCCAATGCATCCCTTAAGGTTACGACATTGTCCTAATATCTAACTGAACAAAAAGCCCTCCCACACTAATTTGACCATTTTATCTCAGAAGAAACGAAGAATGACTGCTCACAGTTACCCAAATGCCATCCAAGTTTGTCCATGAAGACTGTCATAAAGCATTCTTCTCAGCCAACAGCTCACTGCAAAGATCTGAGAATTGATTGACAAATATAAACTAACTGCTTCCCACAACAGTCCTCCACGGTCATGATTAGGTGAAAGACACAGGTTCACAAAGCCAGCAGATGCATGGAGCCTGGCTCCCACTCTCACACTCAGGTCCCATCATACCCCTTCCTGCTATCTCATTTACCAACTCTCAAACATCGACAGCCTGTGTGCTTAGGAGTGGGATTCCAATCATCCCACTTCTTAAGGCACTCAGTTGCATTTGTAACACACCAGCTGTTTCTGAGAACACATTCTTAATATAGGAACAGCAAGAAATTCTGCTGTAGCTGTCCCAAGCCATATCAGAGTGCTATCATGGCAGTAACATCTTGAGGAAGAATGAAAATCAAAGCAGAATCTTTAGGGAACTTGCCTAACGTCTCTCTCTGAATGTCCCTTTCTCCCTGGGTTTGCTCTCATCTTAGAATGCAGGCTTGGGAGAACAGGGTCACGTAAAGTGGGATTTGGGCACAGTAGAACATGGTACAGAAAAATCACACAAATCCCAAGCAACATGCCTGTGGGGAAGAAAAATCAACAGTGGGGATTCAGAACTGATTACACAGTCTGTGTGTCAGAAGTCTTGTATAGAGTGGCCATAATGCATTTGCTATTTCAAAGGCCCTCGTTATGAAAAGGAAAGTAGAGTGGATTTTTGGTTTAGAAATATGGATTTTTTTCCCCATATAATCAGACTGCACTATTCATCATAAGGATGACTTGACATTTGTTGATCTTTCATTATGGGAAATACCGTATTTAAGAACATGGACTTTGGAGCCAGGCTGTCTTGGATTATTGGATTCCTGGATCTGTCACTTTCTAGCTATGTAAATGTAAGCAAGTTATATGACCTCTCAGGACTCCATTTCTTCATCCTTAAAGAAAATAATTCATGTAAAGTGCTTAGCACAATGTTTGGCCCATATTAAGCCTACTATAAATGTAAGCTCTTATTATTCATATCTGCAATTTTGCCTTAAGAGTGCTATATAGTATCTTTAAAACATTTTATTTATTTATTTATTTATGGCATATAAGCAAAGAGGAGATGCTCTTCTTAAGATTATTAATATTCTAAACTGAGTTGAATTGTAGCAAAAGCATGTCTAATTTAATCTTACTTTCTCCTGTTGAATACTTACTTTGTATTAGTGTTTGCAAATTGGCACATCCTTCTAGGGTTCTTTATACAAACTGATGACCCTGCCTGTCTTCTTTGGCAAGGTGAACCTCTTCAACCAAAAAAAAGCATTGGTGATGGGAGAAGAAAAGGCTTGCTAGGAACAAAAGATGGGTGTCAGGGAGGGATGGGAAAGGTATGTTGAAGCTTTCAAGATACGAAATTCCTGGACTGTTTTTAACCAAAAGAAAAAACTTTGACTTATATCACCTTTGTATAAAATAAATGCTAAACCAGTAAGGTATTCCATTACAGTTTCTTTTCTGGATTTGGTTAGAGTAAAATACTGATTAAGTAGATTACTCTAATAATGAGGTGTTTTGTTTTATTTTAACTGAGAGTTATCTTTTGAAAGTTGCTCTTTTGATTAAATAGTTGGGATATCAAAGATTTGAACACATTTCAGACTCTGGTCATTCACTTCATTCTCCTAAAATTTGAAAATTGAGAAAATTTGAAAGGGTACATAATAGAGTTCCCATCTCTTGAAGTATTTTAAATTTCTGGTCCAGCATAAAATAGCATTCCCTTGCTGGACCTGGGCCCAGCAGGCTTTGCTGTGCCCATTCTCCCCAAAGCTGGGTCTGGAAGTCCACAAGGAGCTGCTGTGTTCTCTAGAGCAGGGTCAGGTTCCTCAGGGCAGCCATGACTGGCTGACTGGGTATGATCTGAGAGCTCGCCTATTTCCTAGGCCCACTCCAGAAGAAACAAATGTCCCAGGCTTACATCAAGAGAGAAGGTCCCCTCGGATTAAAAAGATCCTAGAGAGACTCCAAATACAATTTCCACTTAGTCACAGATATTAAGAGCATTTCATAGAAAAAGACCTTGAAATCACAATTCATATAGAGAGACCTTCAGATCAATTCCACAATGCACTTCCAGCCCATTGGAAGAGGGGTGCTGCTCTTTCTCCTATTTCCAGCACTTTCTATCACATTGCTTTATTATTCATCAAGCTGCTTTACTTTGTTCACAATACTTACCACTTTTAAAAATTATTTATTTATTTACTTATTTTTCAAATTACTGGCTTTCCCTATTAGAATGTAAGCACCATGAAAGCAGGCTCCTACTTTACAATACTCACCATTGCCCCTATTCCTAGCATTTACAGCAATGCCTGGCACAATATAGGCAAACAATACACATTTTTTAAATGAATGAGTAAATATTCATCCACTTACCTGACTAAACTGGAATGGTTTTATTTTTATGACCCAATATAGCTTAAGAGTAGAATAAATTTTAAAAATATCATATTTAAAGAAAATGATATTTTTCTAATACAACATTAAAAACAATACCCTAGAAAGTCATGGTGTGAAAATAAATTACTGAAAATAAAAATATTTCACATAATTTTCATGGTCCAGAATCCAGAGCCCCCAAAGAGAGATGTATTAATTAGGATAACTAGTGCTAATTGCTAGTATAAACCCCAAAATCTCAGTGGTTTGACATGATAAGAGTTTTTTTCTTGCACATGTCAGAAGCTTAAGTAGGATAGAGGTGTGTGTTTGGGTAGACAAGGAGAGAAGGGCACAGTGAAGCCTCTGCTCCACGGGATCATTCAGGAACCAGGCTCTTTAGCCATGTGATTCCATATCCATTAGAGCCTGGTTCTCCTCTGCATGCACCCAGTGGAAAGGGAAAGCACACAGATGTAAGACATGAGACCAGACCTGGAAATTAGCCAGAAGATAATCATGTGGCTCCACTTAACTATAAGGGAAGCTGGGAAATGTGTTTCTAGAATGCAAAAGAAAGAGGTTTTGCTGAGCCCACTAGGGTGCTAGATTCTTTCTCTTGCTCACCTTGACATTTACTCTTTGGCCCTTCTTAAGGTACAATTTCCCTTTAAGATCCCAAAGCTTTTGGCTGGTTCTTCAAAGGGCTCCACTTTTTAGAAAGTAATAACTAACTCTAACTGAAAGGTTAAAATTTAAAGGGTCATTGATGTTTTTCCTTCAGTATTCCAGGTCATGTCTAACAGTAAGTCCAGCACCAATTAAAAAATTATATACTGAACTTATAATGGTGGGCACCACTGACACATTGGCATCAGGGCAGGGGCAAGGTGAATATTGATGTCAGAGCTCATCATGTTCTTCCAGGCTTTGAGATTATCACTGGGCTTTGGGGGACACGGTCTCCTAAATGGTAAATAAATTTTTGTTATTAATAGGCTGCCTTTATTCACCTTGTGAACATACTGACCAACCTGGGCAGCTCACAGTAAGAGCCAATAGCCCCTCTGGCACCTTAGACAGCAAAGCAAAACAAGAAGGGGAGGGTGCAGAAGCAAATTAGTGTCTCACCATATCAGCTGCCCTTAGGGAAGCAAGAGCAACACAGACATGTCAGGAATAGTGAATCGAACTCAGACTTGATCTTTGAGAACAAGGACAGTGCACTGTGAGGAAGGACAATGAAGCCTTTGGATCTCCACGTTTGAGAGCCTGTGCTGGAGGCAAGCTGTCCCATAAACCTGTCTCAACATTTCAAATGCCCCTTCTGTTTCAGAAAGTGATTTTGTTGTGATTTTGCTACCTAAGCGGGTAAGAGCTGAGTGGCAGCAGCCAGACCCTCAAGTAAGCTGAATTCCTACCAGAGAACGACAAAGACTGGCACCTTGCAGGGCGGGGCTCATCACTTCCTCTCACTGGGCTTGGGGCCCTGCAGGCACCCATTTGACGACACCCCTCCCGGCTCAGCTTAATGAGGTTCTACCCTGTCTTAGCAAAGATGCGACAAATTGTGAGTGAAATGAATCAAGGAGAGAGGGAAGCATTTGTAGGGAGCGTCTGTGTTTGCTAACAGCGACCCCTTTCCCCATCCCAGCCAGATGGTCTTGTGTTTTCAATCCCCTTGAAACCCAGTCTAGTTTCTGTGCCTTACACCTGAACTCTCTCTGTCATGTCCACTGTCTGCAGCGTGGCTGCTGGACTTTTGTTAGAACTACACATTGAAATGATCATGTCCCTGCAACACACACACCCCACATCTCTAAGAACCTGAGTGTTGTGTGTCCGTGAGCGGAGAGGTAGTGAGAGGCTGAGGCTTGTCCAGCCAGCCTGCATTTTTTTCAGTGCTGCAGTGCAGACAGAGTCTGCAGTTACTGGGGTAGCCAACCTCCACAGCCCCTGACATGCTTTGCTCCTCTAGGAGACAGTAATACATTACAGGTGTTATAACTTTTCCTCAGAATCAGACTGCCTGGGGAACTGTAAATCTAAATCATGGCTGCCCTCAGGAAACCTGTGGGCCTGTAAACACAGTGAAATGAGTGAGATGAAAGCATCCGAGGGAGAAAATGAATTTCAGGCATCCCACTGAAGTCTATTTCATTTTTACAGTCTGGTCACCCCCCTGTGGCAGGGGCAGTGCCTGGGAGGAACAGGCTGCCTCCTGACTGACAGCTGACAAGTGAGGCTCCTCCTAGAAGCCTTGGCTCTGGGGCCTAATAAAGAGACAAGAACTGCAGCAGGTTCTGAGCGTCCCTGGCACCACTCGAAGTGCCACCTAAGATGCCGCCAAGGCCACGGCGGGTTTTCTGTCTGGGAGGCTGGGCTTGCCTGAACAGGCATTTGTAATCAAGGGCATTCTTAAAACCAAAAGCAGAACGGAGCGTTTTTGGGCGGGGGATATGTGAAAGAGTGCAGAGGGGAAGAGATAGAAACATAAGGAGGAAAATGAGGGACAGAGAAAGGAAGAGAAGTGCCCCTCGACCCCGAGAATTCCCAGATGCGGGTATTTCAGGTGCAGAGTCCCGCAAAGGGATGGCAGCTGGCTAGAGCAAGACTGCTGAGAGTAGTGAGCTCATCACCTTGGATTCGAGCAAGCATAAAGCAAGACCTAGGAAGTCATTAAATAATAATAATAATATTTTTAATGTGACAACCTGAATGTCACAACAGGCAAACCACATTCCTCAGCTATAAATGGGGCAGAGAGCTCAAAAGCTGTCACCTAGGAGAATGATGTCACTCTCAATGGAGGAAAACATTTGGACCCAACTTCCCTCTGATTTTCATGACTGTTAATTTTTAACATAAATCCAACCAAATTGCCTTTTGCAACATGGACTATTGATTGATTGACTAAATGGCTAACTGAAGTCAATAAGAAAGGGATTATTTAGCTCAGTGTCCTCCCTACTGTGGATGGGTGAAATGCCAAATGCTTATAATTATGAACCTGGAGTCTCTTTTCCTATTCCCATGGAATTCTACAAAGGAATCTGAAAATGATTTTCAAATTCTTAGTAAACCTCCCAAACTCACATTTTACATGCTTTGGCAATGACTGCAAAACTGTGAAGGCCTGTTTTTAGAAAATCACCTAGACTAGTTTGTAGTGTAAATAATATTTTAAAGCGTTGGAAATAACGCCTTGGTATTTCAACTTCCAGATTGTTGCTGTAGAGACAGTGGAGTGTAATGGATATGAGCCTAGACTCTAGAGCCAGACGGGCTTGGATGAAATCTCTGCTTTTTCACTTTCTAGATGTGTAATCTTTGGCAAGTATCTGCACATGTCTGTGCTTCAGTTTTCTCCTCTGTCAAATGGGTATAATAATAGCAGCATCCTCCGTGAGTTAAACCCTATAATGTATGTAGGAAAAAGCCTCGTACTTAGTAAGCAATAAATATTACCATTCGTATTGGAAGAGAAATTTCTAAATATTTTTATTTTGCTTTTGAATAATAGTGACACTATCTAATTATGATAGATGGCTTTTTGTCTAAGCCAATGTTTTCTGCTTAACAATCCTGCTAGGAAACAGGTACACACAGGCCTCAGCTTTGCATTATGCCTTATTAGCCAGTGAATTTTTTTCATTGCTGTGAGAAATTTCATTCATTCCTGAATGAAAGGAGGATTTCTGTGGACCCTCCTCCCTGAAGCTTTCTCAGACTGCTGCGGCTTCAGTGACACTCTTTGTCCTCCAGTGTCTCCTTGTACATGTCCAGAATAGAATTCTTCTCATGTCAGAATGTGAACTGATTCCCTAGCACTCAACAGGGCAGGAGTCTCATCTTGTGCGCCTTTAAATTCCCAAGACCTTCTGTGGGTAGGAGGAAAGCTACTGAAGGAAAGCACATTATTTCATAGGGAAAAATAAACTTATGGATCAACAGACTTGTTAAAGATTCTAGAGAGAGCTAAGACTTGAAGTCAAGTCCTTACTAGCTACCTTTCCAGATGCTTCAGTGATTTTTTTTTCTTATCCTTCAAAGGACAAATAATGTGCTTATGTCATAACTGATTAAGATGCATCCAATTTAAACCATACCTAGTTTTCACATTTGTTTTCATGTCATCTTTCCTCCAACCACAGGGAAATTATTCCCATTACACAAATGATACTACTGAGGATCACACAGAAAGTAGCTGTCCCAGTCACAAAGAACATGGCAGGGTTTGAGTGAGTTTGTCTCTAGATCTGAAATCCTTTTCATCTTACCTCTAGGTTAGTATTCATTTCACTGAATATGAATCAGAAACGAGATTAGAACACATACAAACTTTGATTTTCAGTATGGGGAGATAAAACTTATTTCTGTCTCCTGAGACAGTTTAATCATTCAGATTCCTTTTAAATTCAACTTCTTTTTCCAGTTTCTCCTAATATCTATAAACATGAAGTTTCTAAAGCAAAATAGCATTTGACAAGTAGAGAAAGCCTAGATAATAACAATGATAGCTAAGGAACACTTACTACGTGCCACACTCTGTTCTAGTATTTCCCACGGATTAATTAATTTAATCCTCAGGTATTTTTTCAGATGGGTATATCAAACTTGTATTATAGTAATTATAATTTGTCACTATTTCCACAGTCATGTTGCATGTCACATATTTTCAAATACTTCAACAGAGCAATAGAAATATTCTTTAATTATCACCTCATCTCACAAACTGGCCACTTGCTGACAAGAGCAGTGTTTCACACAGAATGGAGGGGAAAAAGTTCAGATGTACAAAAGTGTCATTTCCAACAAGTTGCTTGGTCTGAAAGTTATTTTCCACTTATTCCACAAATCAAACTAAGGGGAAGGTGAAATAAATGCTTGAAATCATCCAGAGATCGCTCTTCTTTGTCTGCAGACACTAATATTAACTCCAGGTCCATGTTCAAATGAAGGAGTAAATACGTCATTGGGACGGAGGCTGGGAACACATAGTGTTGGCACAGTGTTTTTCTATTTTTCCCTTCTGTTCATTTCTTGTCCTTTCTCTGGATTTCTCTTTCCCCTTCTTGGTGCCATGAAATAAACCTCTCCTGTATTTCAAATGTAAAAATGATGGGGGAGAGTTTTCTGATGAACTTATTCCTTCACGTTCTTCTCACATGAGAGAGAGTTTACTTCAGTGTTTGCAACTTCCAATCAGGCCAGTTCCCAGAATCAGCAAAAGTCTCAATCCAACAAGGGTTTCTCCTCCTTCAAAACCCATTTTTCCCATCCACTTTGAGAAGCAACTGCCATCAGACTGTAATGTTTCAGAGAGTAAGCAAAGAACGAAGCTTGTAAATATAGAAGGCAAAGTTTCCATTAAGTTTTCACAGGGTGAGGTGTCAGTCCAGAACCAATATTTACTTTCTCTGAAATATTTGGGAAGGGAAGCACCAGGAGATGAGGGAAGTTGGTGAAAACTACTAGGAATGAAACACAACGGGGGAGTTTCCTTGATTGTCTTTATTATTTTAAATCGTTCTTTTGCAAAGAGGTTTGCTCTCAAAGCTGGCAGATTTTTATGACTTACTTAAAATCTTCGATACTAGACACTTTAATATTTTATCCTTGTTTGTGTCACCCCCAGGGCCATCTAGAGCATACTGCAATGCAAAAATTCTCAACACATAATTTGAAGATGGGTGGAAGGTAAGAAAGAAGAAAGGAGCATTCTTTGCCTCTGATTTCAAGGGTAGTAGAAGAAACATAAAAGAAACATGTCAAAATCTGCAATAATCTAAGTCAAACAATAAATGCTATTCCAGGTTTGACTCATCCCAAAATATAGAATCTATAGTACCCAAGTCAGCAACGCACTTTTACTTGAAATTTCTAACCAGAATAACTCCCAATGTCTGAACACCTCAAGATGTCGTATTGAGATCCCGATGAAAAGCATACACCCAAATGTTACGGTTTGTCAGGTCAAAAGCAATATTTTTTTGTTTCTTTCTCATTAAAAAAAAAAGATCTGCCTTTAACAGTATTAAAGCTGATTGGAAGAGTGTGTTTTTAAAACGTTTTTCTACCTTTAGAGAATTCCAGACACTAATGGCTTTGAAGTAATTCTTACACATTTTAGAACAAATGACATCCTTAAAATATGTCTGACTTGGTATTTACACGTATTCATATTCCCCAAGCTTCCTGTCTAGTTTGTCAACGTTCACATACGTCTTTAAGAAGAATGCTTTAAAAGAAGAAAAATTGCAGTGCCGGAAAATGTAAAAATGACATGAAGAGGCCCCCATTTCACCTTTACATACGCACACCCACCGAAGTTAATGGAATTTATCTTTATATAGGTGGCTTTTTCATAGCTTGAGTTGACAAACTCCCTGAAATTTAAGCCAGGACTAACTCTTATCCTGTCGATTTCTATCTGGGTCTCATAAATGTCAAGGGTTGTCCCAATAAACAGTGTGTTGCAAAATCATCATGTGTTGCAACTGGTAGGATATGGGGATTTTCCTCTGATAGGCAGTCTCGGTTGCTGGGACTCACAGGGGCTCTCTCACGCATAGTTGGCAGGGTTTTCTGAGTTTAGTATTTTTTGCCATGCTCTGGTTCATCAGTCTTGACTGGCAGATTTATAGTCCAGACCCAAAGGCCAGGCAGCTCCAACCTCCACACCTTCCTAGAGCATCATACAAGCTAATATTTATTTAGTTCTCACTGTGTTCTAGCCACAATGCCAAGTGTTTTAGGTGCAATATGCCCTTTAATCTTGTTACTGGAAAAATACCCCAAATTCTAAAAAATAATTCAAAGAGGTTTATTCTGAGCTGAACATGTGTGACCACAGCCCAGGGAGCCACATTTAAGAAGTCTTGAGCAAGTGGTCCCTAGGCTGTTGGGTGACAGTTTGACTCTATCTCCTTAGAGAGACAGGGATCACAGGTCAAATCATAAATCAATACCTAGAAGGTGTACTTTGGTTTGGCCCAGACTAGTGCGATATCTCAAACTGAGGGGCTTACGAGGTTATATGTAGATGCAAAGATTCTTTGTTTTGTAATTGAGTAAGGAAATGAAGCTTTTTCTAAAGGCTTAGAATGTTTTAAGTTAAGACAGGAAGTCTGTTAATCAGAGACAAGCCACAATATAGAGATTCAAGTGATGTGTTAAGCAAATAGATGGCCTGCAGGTGATTTAAGCTCTGCTCTGAACAGCCTTAGGTCCTGTTAGCAATTTAGTGTCTTATTGTCTGAGGCATGTCCCCCCTCCATTCCCTTAATGGCCAGGAACTCAGTTTCAAGTTTTCTGGGACCCCTTTGGCCAAAAGGAGGTCCGTTCAGTTGGGGTGGAAGGAGAGGGAGGGTGTGTTTAGGATTTTTAGTTCACTATCTTCTCAACAGCCCTAGGAGATAGAAACTATTATTATACCTATTTATATGTAAATAAGTAGCAGCCTATAGAGTCTAAATGTGATGAGACACTGTAAGTGACAGAGCTGGAGACAGAATCTAAGCCCATCAGAATCCAAAGCCCTTTGTTTTAACCACAACACTCAACTAGTCCCTTTCCTTTCTGTGTCTTCAACAACCTTTTCTCCACAGGCTCTGTCCTCTCAGCATGGAAACATATCCAAGCATTCTCCTTTGCCTCCATGGCTTGTACAAGACATTTTCCACCATGGAATCCTGCCTGCAATGGCAATTTCAGGTCAGAGAAGATCCTTTTGATGAATAGCTAGAAGTTGGGGCTTCCATCTGCTGAGGCCCTAGAATAGGGCAGCAGAGCAATTCACCAGAAGCCTTCACATCTCCTCCTCTGAATCCCTGAATGCCCCCAGGTGCCTACCCTGCTGCCACCCCCTGATGCAGCCCTTGGCCTCTGCACCCAGCTTAACTCTTCGCTTTTACTCTGTACTTTAAAGAATGGAATCCAAAAGATGTTGTGCATATATTAAGAGGCTGGTCTGTGCCATGTAATTTCATACACAAGTCCCATTTATCTTTACTATAGCCCTGCAAGGTGGTTTTTGATAACCACATTTTACAGACATTAACTATAATAAGAACTTTGCACTGCGCACCATTATGAGCTAGAACCCAATCAGCAATTTGACTTGAGAGGTCACACAGCCCATTGGTTAAGGGTCTGAGCACTGGAGCTTAACGGCCTGGGTTTGAATTCTGGCTTTGCCATCAGCTGTGCAACCCTGAACGAGTTATTAAATCTTCTCTGAGCATTGGTTTCTTCTTCAGTGAATTGGAGATGATAACAGTACTTACTGAAAGGGGATGTGGTGAAAATTAAATAAAACAATTTAACTAAAGGACTGAGAATAGCACCAGACACAGTAAATTTTCACAGTAAATGAGATTAGCTCACAATAAATATGAGCTTGTATCATTACATGAATTATCCTGTTCGATCTTTACAGCAACTCAATAACCATTATTACCCATATTTTCCAGATAGGGAGCAGATTCAGGGAGCCTAAGTGACTTATCCAAAGTCACACAATTGGTAAGTTGGGGAACAAGGATTCTTGTTATTCCCAATAAATCACCTGAGTCATATTCTACTCCCTTTTGTCCTGTGTCATAGCTGCTCTAACAATGGACTGATCCCTCCTTTTGGGTGGCAGTTAAAATAAACATAGGGCTATGAATACATTTATTATTATTACTATTACTATTATCTCAAAGTGAAGGTTAAGATTATAAATTAAATGTGCTGAGGATAATTAATATATTGACTAAATACATTCAAGTTCATATGATTGTCTTTCAAACCAAGCTATTTAAAATGGTCTTTGTGATTCCAATTCTGCCCCAGAATTTTTCTTTTTCTCTCAGGAGCTTGCTTTCTAATGACACATGGCACCTTCCCCTTATTCTGCTCTGATTACTCTTGAAGGGGTATAGCTTAACACATGTGCACAAATTTCTGGACCCATGGGGAAGAGGGTGATCTCAGGATGGCTCCTAGCCCTGCTTTTTCCTTAAAGCAGGGCTAGGATATCTTAAAAATACAAGTAGATAAGAAATGTTACAAAACACAACTAAGAAAGTAGAACTTCACACTAATACCCATAAAATGGCAGTGATATTAAAAATGGAAATCAAGTAGAAATTAAAGCAATAACTAAATTCAATGGTTCTAATTCAAATTTCTAAGATTGCTCTGCAGAGGGTTCCAACTACCACTTCCTGACTCCTTATTGCAGTCAAGGAATAGTGCTGTAAGGGCACATTATGCATTTTCCTATGAGGACCATTCTGTGTTTTCCTCTGTGATGCTACAGTAACCTGTTGGGCACCATAGATCCTCCACTCCAGTTACTGGTGCAAGGGAAGATGTTTTAGCTTTGTGCAGTGTTGAAAACTAAATAAGGCAAATCTTTGAACTTAGAGAATCCAGCCACCCAAGACTCTGGCAAGATGTAAAATGTAGCTATGGAAATCATTACATGAAAAGTGCACACATTTAGCCAATAATGGAGCAGTATAAGCACCTGGGTATGTACATTATAAGGAATGGTCTATGCCAGACATCTTTACACAAAACTACCTGTAGGTGAGAAGAGTACCTTCAGGCCTTAATGTAGACTCCTCAAAGATAGAGCAAGGTCCTGTTAATCCCTCTGCTTCCTGTCCTTAGCAGAGTGCCCAGGCATGGAGTAGGTATACCAAAGTCTTAGAAGCTGAAAGGGCATCCAGTATCTATGGTCAGTGGTGCAGAATTATTAAATTCAACTCTTCTATTTGCTAATAATTATGTCCTTGGCAAGTTACTTTGTCCTTTTGTGTCTCCATTTCTTCATTTGTAAAATGGATAATGATTGTGATACTTCATCTCACAGTAGGATTTTGATGATTAAATGAACTGGTGATATGAAAATTGCTTTGTATATCATATATTACATTATAATAAGTTTGATTATTTTTATTATTTGTTTGGTAATGAGGCTCTAATATGAAACTTAGATTAATTGCATAATTATCTGTGGGTCAAGAGTGGGAATTTCTTAATGGCAGAACTCCTGGATGCCAATGCAGTGACAAATGTATATTTCTGAAATTCTAATGAAAACATAGGAAAGAAATTACTAAATAATTAGAAAGTTATATCTTCTTATATTATAAATTACTTGGATTATACTTTTTTGTTCTCAGTTCAGAAAAACATCTTTTGCTTAAAATTATGATATTAAATGTTTATTATAGAGAATTTAGACAATACAGATAAAAAAGGTAAAAATAAAAATCACTTATAATTCTGTTACCCAGAGATGACCTCATTAACAATATTATCTATAGCATGATAATTTTTCTCTACATATAAATATATTTGAATATTATTAATATATGTAATAAAAATGAGTAATAAAAATAAGCCATACAATATGTACTATTTTGCTTACAAAACAATATGTCGGATACATCTTTTCACGTTAATATATGCAGATTTGTAATATTATTTTTAACAGAAAAATAGTTTTATGAGCATGTGGGGCAATTTATTTACCAATGACTTCTTTTAGACATTTATATCCAATGGTTTTATCATAAAAATGGACATAGTTTCCCATAACTATTTTAATTCCTTTATAATTTTTCCTTAGGGTAAGTAACTCAATGTGAAATTTTGGGAATAATAAATTTTTAATATGGATTTACTATATAAAATTTTAAGGATATCTAGATTTTTAAGGGTATTCAGACATAACTACCAAATTAAACTACAAAATATATACTAATTTATACTCTCACTAGCATTGCTTGAGGTTGCTAGTTTCTCTTTATCCTCATAACACTTGACATTAAAAAAAAACTTCGTCAATCTGATAAGTAAAGATTTTTATCTAATTGCTATTTTACATGGCATGAGTTACTAGAGAGTTGTACCATTTTCATATATTTATCAGAGTTTCAAAGTTTCTTCTTTGAAAACAATGGCTATCCACTCTCAATATTTTTTCCACTTTGATGTTCATTTTTTAAAAAGAGTGATTTATAGAAGTGAGGTAGGCAGTGGTTCCCAGTGATCCTTGCATCCTGGCATTCACACTGTATAATCCCATTACCCACCCCTGCCCCCACAGAGTATGGGCTGGAAAGAGTGACTCACTTCTAATGAAGAGAAGATGGCAGAAGTCATGAGATGTCATTTCTCAAATTAAGTTACAAAAAGACTATGACTGCTATGTTGCTCACTCTCCCTTACTTTCTCTCTCTTTCCCTCTCTCAGAACCCTTACTCTGGGAGAAGCAAGCTGCCATGTTGTGCATTGCAGCTTGTAGAGAACCACATGGCAAGGAACTAATGTCTCCCACCAATAGCCAGTGAGGATGTGAGTGTCGCGAACAGCCATGTGAGTGAGTCATGAAGTGAACATTCCGTGTTTTGCTCAAAAGCAGATCCTTCCCCAGTTGAGCCTAGAAATGACTGAATCCCAGGCCAACACCTTGATTGCAGCCTTATAGAGAGATTAGCTGCACACAAATGCCTGACCCAAAGAACCTATGAGATAACAGTTGTTTGTCATTTGAATACGCTAAGTATTGGGATAATTTGTTACACAGCAATAGGTAACTAATACAAAGAGCTTTATAACAGTATGACAAGTAGGTTTTGCATACCTCACACATAAAGATGCTACATAAAATATAGATGACATAATTCTTAATGCACATGAGCTGCCAGGAAAATAAAGGAATCCTCAGAAAAGACAATAAGTGAAAATCTAGTAACTGATAAGCAAATACTAGAGTCTGTTTTGCTCTGGAGACATCTGCCAGTCCCTCGTGGCTTAGGCCCTGGGTTTTAACAGACTGATGATAGAGGCAAAGCCTTGGGCCTAAGGAGTTTGGGAAGTCTGATTGGAAACCCCCACCCATACCCACGTGTCATCGAAAATGTGACATGCTCAGTAGGTGACCTAGGAAAAAATCTACCATGCAGAAGCGGACAGCAGTAGTGTCTCTGGCTTACCCCTGGATAGAGCAGAAAAAAGAAGTAAAAAAGATTAAAGTCTCCCATTAAAATCCCTAATCACAAACTCACAAAAACCAGAGGTTTGGGGCTTCAACTAAAACTAACTGTGTGACACACAAAATCCTAAATTGAAATTCAGTTTAAAGTCTTTTCTGATTGATAATTCTCCAAGGTGCTTAGCAGAAGCAAATGAAAATTCTTTCTGGAGAAACATACTTCATACACACACCTAAAAGAATTTCCATAAATCCATAGACAAAATTTCCAAGGCACAAGAGCTCAAAAACTCACTGAGCACAGGACGGAACAAATCACCATGAGCAAGAGTCAGGAGAAACAACAGAGCATGTTATTAGATCTATTAAAAGTGTAGATAATGGAAAGATTGAACACAGAATGTAAAATCAGTATGCTTTATGTTTACGTAAGTAAAACAGCATATTGAATGTATGATGAAAGAACACAAGGCTATCAAAACTGACTAGATGTATATAAAAAAGGACCAAATAGAACTTTTAAAAGTGTAAAATACAGCAATTTCCATTAAATAGCCAATGGGTAGAATAAACAGATGATTGGACACAGCTGAAGAGGGACTATGGAAACTAGATTTGAGAAATTAAAGAGGATATAGCACTCAAAAACAGAGCTGTGAAATAAAGGTTTCATATTTACAAGGAAAATAGAGTGGAAAAGACCTGCAAACATAATTGGGTTTTCAGAAGGAGATAACAGAACAGAGGATAGATGATATTAGAAGAGGCAATCAGCGAAAATTTCCCAGTAACAATCAAAGACACCAGTTAGGAAACCCAGTGAATTTCAAGCATGATAAATAAAAAGATATCCAAAATTCAACATCAAAATAAAATTGTACAATACTAAATAAAAATTGAGAACTTACAGTATAGACAGAAAAAAACAAATGATCAATAATACAACTATAATTATACTGACAACAGATTGCATTAGTTTGCTATTGCTGCTGAGACAATTACCACAAACTCAGTGGCTTAAAAAAAAAAAACCACGTATTTATTCCCTTATAGTTCTGGATGTCAGAAGTTCAAAATGAATCTTGCAGGGCTAAAATCAAGGTGTTAGCAGGGCTGGTTCCTTCTAGAGATTCCAATGGAAAACTTGTTCCTTGCTCCTTTCAGCTTATAAAGGCCACCAACATCCATCCCTTGGTTGCATCGCTCCAATCTCTGATCACATTTCCTACGACTGACTTTGATCCTCCTACCTATCTCTTATAATGACTTTTGTGATTGTTCGGCTCATGCAAAAAATCCAGGATAAACTTCTCATCGTAAAATCCTTGACTTAATCACATCTGTAAAGTCCCTTTTACCATGTAAGGCAACATATTCACAGGTTCCAGGGAGGAGAATGAGGACACTTTTGCGGGATCATTAGTCTGCCTACCACAGCAAATTTGGAAAATGAAAGACCATAGCATGGTATGTTAAAAATACTGACACCTGGACTTCTATATCTGCTAAAGCTACTTTTAAGAAATGAGATGAAATAGATATTTTCAGAACAATTAAAATAAAGTTTGTTCTCTAATTCACCAGAACTCCTAAAGGATGAACTTCAGAAGAAAAAAAAATGATGCCAGAAAAAAGGTATGAATACAGAATGATAAACAAAGAAGTCATTAATGCATGGGAAAATTTAAACAAGCATTGGCTGAATAAAATAGTAATAAATCACAAAGGAAATTAAAAAATATCTTCAGACAGGCTTGGCATGGTGGTTCATGCCTGTAATCCCAGTGCTTTGAGAGACTGAGGAGGGAGGATCACTTGAGGCTAGGGGGTTTAAGAGCAGCCCAGGCAACATAGTGAGACTTTGTCTCTACAAAAAATACTTTAAAAATTAGTTGGGCGTGGTGGTGTAGTCCTAGCAACTTGGGAGGCTGAGGTGGAAGGATCACTTGAGCCCAGGAGTTCGAGGTCCCAGTAAGCTATGATCACACCACTGTACTCCAGCCTG